>PVIH01003583.1:7206-157621 GCA_004025045.1 Sigmodon hispidus
AAAAAAAAAAAAAAAAAAAAAAAAAAAAAAAAAAAAAAAAAAAAAAAAAAAAAAAAAAAAAAAAAAAAAAAAAAAAAAAAAAAAAAAAAAAAAAAAAAAAAAAAAAAAAAAAAAAAAAAAAAAAAAAAAAAAAAAAAAAAAAAAAAAAAAAAAAAAAAAAAAAAAAAAAAGGAAAGATTGAGAGAAGAAAGCTGATAAGGATTTAGTAATTCCAGATTTGGAACCTTCCCTTGGAGTCATCACCATAAATGAATAAACAAATCAGTAAAGCTTGGAGATATCATTTTGAGTTAACAGTATAGCTCGTAAATTTTTTTCCCCTTCTTTATTTTGTATTTAAGAAAAAAACAGTAACATGAATTTAAAATGAGGAAAAGTTAACAATAACTATGAAGAGGATAAGAATCATAAGCATGGCTTATCAAGGGTGATAATGCAAATACACATATATTTACTTTGTGTTCAGCTTTCCCTCTGAATTATTTTTTCCATCCCTGTATATCCTTATTCAAGGTCCCTTCCCCCTCCCACCACATCAGGTCATTTTTCTTCTCTGCAACTCCCCATCCCTTCCCTGGGCAGGGAGCAGACAGTCCTATGGTCCCACTGACCCAATAATGCTTAGATCAGTCTCCACTCCTGGCCAAGGTAAATTTTAAAATCAACATAGGCAGAAGAATTTTTTTTTTTTTTTGTTTTCCCAACAGAATGACACTGAGCATATCAAGCACATTCTGGGGCAGGCCCCGTGCTCAAGAATGGTTGGCCAACCAAGACAGGCCACATGTACATGTTTTTAGTGATTTTTCCTTTTGTTTGTGTTTTTGTTTAAGAGAGAGAGAGAAATAACATGAGTTAGTCGAGGGAATTCTGAGTAGAGTTGAGGGACAAGAAAAAAATATGTATGAAACTCAAAGAATAAATAAAATAAAAGCAAATCTCTTGATCATTCATTGCAAAAAATAGGATTTAGGGAGCTACCCAATGATATTGATGTAATCTATTAGCATGCAAGACACTAATAAAAAGGCACTGAATATATAAGGTATAACTCAAAAATTACATAATTATGATCCAAGCACAGAAAATGAGAAATAATGAGAATACTCAGAACAGAAAGAAATCATTTTCAAAACACAAAGCTGGCTATAGATAGATTAAAAACAAAAGTTTAATATCCTAGCAATAAGTATAAACCTCTGAAACTTACAGAAATATATTAATGAAAGTAGGATATAATAATGGAGTAAAATGTAGTTTGCAATAAAATTCCTCACCCAAAGTTGAGCCCAAATCCACAAATTCTTGAAGGACATAACTTTTAGCACTTTCATAATCATTGACTTGTGAATTGGTTTTGTTGGTGTGTGTGCCTGTGGGTCTGTGAGCAGGTGCACATACGTGTGCCAATCTGTGTGCACAGGTGCCCATGAGAAGACCAGAGATCAACCTGGGTTATTGTTCCTCAGGAACTATCTACCCTGATTTTCAGAGATAATGTCTCTCACAAGGACTTGGGGCTCACTGGGCATCTACCTACCTTTGGCACACTAGCATCTGGTTTAGAAGTTCATACTACTATGCCCAACTTCTTCAGTGTGTTCCAGGGATTGAACCCCGGTTCTCATGCTTGTAAGGCTAACACTGTATACTCAGTGTTACTCACTGAGTAACAGAGTATACTCACTGTATACTCAGAATATTTTATTTTAAGAATAAAAATATTCTTACCAGATATGCTCCTAGGCATAAAGGTACACTATGCTAACATTTATCTTTTTGTAATATATGTGATTATGTTTGTTGTTAATTTGACTACTGTGCTAGTATTTTACCATGCTGGCTGTGATCATCTGCCCCTGGCAGAATGTTGCACATGGTCCTAATCTGAAATAGGACACCTCAGGGCTTTTGACTTAGGATGGAGTGACAATTTGTACTTGGTGTGCACTGTAAGTGGACGGTTGAGTTAGGGTCTCTTCCGGAGCTAGCTAAAGGCAGTCTGCTGCAGCTGGATCCTCTGGTGATAGACAGGAGCAGAGTCACTGGATCTTAAAAGGAGACAGTAAACATTAAACATTCTGTTCTGTACTGTGCTGAGGGTAAACTGTGGTGTCCCTTATTTATTTATTTATTTATTGATTGATTGATTGATTTAATTGGCAATGCTGAGAATCACACCTAGGGCATCACACAGGCCAGACAGTGCTCTTAAACATTCTGTAGTGTGCTGAGGGTAAGCTGTGATGTCCCTTATTTATCTATCTATCTATCTATCTATCTATCTATCTATCTATCTATTTATTTAGTAGTGCTGAGAATCACACCTAGGGCATCACACAGGCCAGACAGTGCTCTTGTGTGTGATAGGTTTATAGGTTTCAATAGGAATAATTTCAATTGTCAGTTTGACTGAATTTTGAAACGTTGAGGAGACTGATAACATACACCCTTAGGTGTGTCTGTGGGGATGTTTCTTGAGACAACTAAATTTTAGTAAGGTTCAGATCCAATTAATGGATTAATGGCTGGAAATTTTTCAATAGTAAGCCATTACTGGGAGGTGAAGCCTAGTTGAAGGCAATGGGCCACAGGTGAGTGTGATCATGGGACTCTTGGCTCATTCCTGTGTTCCCTTCTCTCTGATAAGTAGAGAACAGCTTGCACCACTTATTTTGACCACCAGGGTGCTCTGCTCAAGTACATGGCACCAGGAGACCATGAACTGAGACTCCAGAACCAGGCTGCACTAATTTCTTCTTCCATTCAGTTGATTCTATCTAGATCTGTATGGAAAGGAAGGTAATAGTCTGGACAGAGTTAGGGATACCTGCTCTTGCTTACTTATTCTTATAGCCAAATAACAGTTCAAGCAAGGAGCAGAGAAAAACTTAAATGTTCTTGTCTACCTCATTGAGAGGCTTTCTTTCCTATGTGGGGCACGATGGCCTGCCCCCTTCTAGCTTTTAGAAGGCAGTAAGACAGTCATGGGTTCCAAAAACTGGAGTGGGTGGGGGAAGGGCTGTAACAGGAGAGGAGAAGAGTATGGCTGGAGTCTCCTACAGCCCTGCTTCAGCACTGTGGCCTAAGAATGCAAGGGTATCCAGCTGACTCTGGATGGAAATGGACTTAGAATCACTTCACAAAGTGCTAAAGTCCTCCTTCAGCTGACACTCATTTCATGGACAGTCCATTCAGGGACAGTGGCTATCTGTAGCTACTGAGAAAAACTAAAGTGCTTGGAAAAAGTCAAGAAGACTGGGGTGTCCTGTTTGGATGAGGGCTGTGTAAGACTCCCCTCACAGGCACAGAGGTAATAATACAGAGCTTACTGATGTCTGCTGCCAACCTGACAGAAACTGGGGAGACTTGTATCAGGGAGAGGTTGACACTTCTGTGAGAATTATAATTAAATTGAAAAAAAAAATAGGAACAATTCTGCAAAACAGTACATTTTTGGTACCAGCTGACAGCACTTCCCTCCAGACCTCCTCAGCTGAAAAATGAAGAGCCTCCAGAACCCAGCTGGACACATCGTGCAAACCACACAGCAGAATGCTCAGCAGGATAAAGAACCAGCCAGGAGTTAGAGCCAGAAATAATAGCTCTTATCAAATAGAGACTCAAAACAATGGGTCCACCCAACATCATCGCTATCCTTAGAAGACTAAGGGAAAAGGTTCTAAGACAGAACTGTCTACCTGCATCTGGAAGGGGTGTAGAGCAGAACAGATGAACAGTATCACAGAGTTGGTCAGGGCAAATTTTCTGAGCCATGAACTCACATACACACATGTCCTCCCTCAAATCCTACCACAGGGGCAAGGCTTAAAGACCACTCAAGACTCATGTCAGAGGGCACAGATCATAAAAATAAAGCTGTGAGCTGACCCGGCTTCCAGGGTGGCTACAAACTCCCATTGGCCTTCTTTGAAACTGTACTAAAATAGATCAGATGCTGAGCTGGAAAAGTAAGCTCAGTGCTGGAGAGTGCATGAGTCCCTGACTTTAACCCAGAGGACAGTGTTAACTGTTACCAAGAGGGCACTCAGGAGCCCTATTCCCTCCTGCACAGGGTAACAGATTCCAGCCCCATTATGGCACTGTATGGTGAATCAAGAATATCTCCCACTAACGTGTGTCTCCCTCACAATATCTATACATGTACAAAGGAACACAAATGCTACAGGTCTAGTAATGAGAATTAAGTTTCTATTGGGTGATATGTGGAAGGCTATAAAAGATTTGCTGTGAAGAGCTTAGCCAGGAAAATCAACCCATCTCCACCACCTCACATACATATATACTTTTCACTTCAAACTACAGCCGTGGTTATTTATGCACAGAAGGAGTGTGTTGGAACATGTGGATTTAGCTACTGGATTACTTATTCCTTAGTTTGAGTCTCTATTTTTTTTTCATTGTCTCAAAGTAAATAAGCATTTCCCCCCCCCCTAGTCTACCTGATGCCCTTAACAAAACACTTTTTCAAACCCCCTGGCACTGAGTTCCTTTCATGTCACTAATGGGCCATTTTTTTTCCCTCCTGGGGATAACTGACATCATTTCTTAATCCTGACTTGTATCCCCCAATTTTTTTTATAAAAATGAATTGGTATGCAACAAAAATCATTTGGATACTAGAAAAAACTTAAAGTGCATTTTAGCACCAAAAAATGACTTCTCAAGTCACACTGTGCAGTCAATCATGGGTTATGACTTTAATCTTGCATTTACATAGATTGAAAAGACAGCTATGGCTACCACAGTATATATACGTATTATTGCACTTAGCCTCTGCCCATTAATATTGAGATCAGATTAAATTTTAGTGACAAAAATGTGCATTTTTCTTTGTAGAAGGCAGTCAACTGTATTCCTATCCCCAGCCTACAGTCTTCATGAGTCATATCTTGATCTCCCTGCCAACCCAACCCCCACCCCGACCCCTGCACCCCTCCAGCAGGAGTTCTATGTCTAACTAAAAACAAAAATCCAGCATCTCAGATTCCTTTGAAGCTAAGGATGATAGAGTTCTGAGCCATGAGGTAACTGGAACTCTCCCAAAAAGTTTTTTCAGGAAAGTGAGCCTGGAATGATAGCGCCATTGATGCAATTGCAGGAACTGCCAGAATGAGGATTTGGTGCCTGTGGTACACTGTCTGACTTGTCAGTAAATTGATGAGGGCTGTATGTGGATAACAACATAGGAACGCAAAAGGAAGCTGAGCTCTTGGCAAGAAAAAGGATCATCTACCTTCAGCTCTGTTTAAGGGGGAAAAAACCCATTAGTACAACTGAGTATTTCCTGTGCTTCTGTTATATGTGGTCAAGTGTATACATAAATTATATATAACACAATACAGAAAAGTACACTGCAGTTAGGTACACCTTTAGCTAAAAACACTTACCCATTATAGAACTGGGCATGAATTAGATTGATTGTTTCCCCAATTAAATGTGTTGTAAAAAGAATATTTCCTCATGTCTTCCAAACCATGGAGCACATGTTAAGCACTTGACACTGGCTTAGCCCTCTTGACTTATCATATCATGGCTAACACAAGATCCAAACACTCTACTCCCTCAATATAGAACACCATTGGAAAACTAATTTACTGGCTATCTAGTGGAATCATAAAATGTATTTGGGCTCACAAAATAGTTATTCCTCAGCACGACTGACCATATTTTCTGTTTCTAGCAAAGATTATATATTTCTTTGAAAACGAAAGAAAAAAAAGCACATTAATTTTTAAAGGAACTAGCTAATCTGTACAAGAAAATTGGATCAACAGAATAAAGTACACATACTACTGTATTCCTCCATGGCCAATCAAAATAAGTGTCAGACAATACAGCATCATTTAAAAGGCTTAGCTCTGGCTGGCATTCAACATTTTATTAGTAGAAAAGAAGTTATTGAAAGTTCCTGGAAGATTAAAACTAAAAAATGGCTTGGTAAGGCCTGGAAAAAGGCACAAAGAAAACTGAGGAGTTAAATGCTTAGTCCCCAAGCCTCAAAAATGGTTCAATAATGTAGAAAAACCCTCAGACTGAAAAAAGGCACACAAGTGAAAAACACACAGAAGATAAACGCTTAGTCCCCAAGCCTCCACATTCAGAGAGGAATAAAAAAATGTTCCAATTGCAACCCAAGTCAAAAAAGTGTCGAATACTGAAAAACATTTTTCTTGGTAAAGGGACTCAGCAAAGTATGTCCTTGGTTGATGCTGAAGGACAGATAACAAATCCCCTGTGCCACGGTGACCTTCACTAGCAGAACAGTGGCTGTTCTGATGAGGAAGTAGTGGTCATGGACAGCAGGGTGGCTGAGCTATGCCTCAGCTGGGGCTTTTTGGATGGTAAGGACAAGAGTAGGAAAGAGGAAGTTTGCTTTGCCTGTAAAGGAAACAGAGTTCTTAAGGAATCTTGCCACTCAGGCATCAATTGTCACATGTCTTAAAGCAAAATGTGACAGGTGACACACTTGTCCACACACAGACCCCAAATCCTTTTCATAGCAGAATTTTGGTGAGGAAGCAGGTCCATACATCTACATAAACAGCACAGTCTCTAACTATACTAATTACAAGCAATCAATCTAGACTTCCATGAAGAAATAACAAATCAACAGTCAGGGATGAAAAGTCAATTTAACAATAACAATGGGGAGAGGAAAACAATAACTCTAAAAATAAGTCCATCTCCCAGAAGGAAATGGCTCACAGAAGGGAGCAGACATTGTTGGGGGTTTCAGGTTGAGCTACTACTGACTTCTGAGTGCTAGCTGATTATTGCAGCCAAGACACAAGAATGGGTGCAGCTGAGCACAAAGAAGGTGGGATCGGGGGAGGGATTGTGTTTCCCGGGCTGTGCAAATCCTGGGTTTAATCCCTGTGCTCAAACCAACACCACCAAAGGAGAGATTACAACCATGAGGGAAAAATTAAAGAAGGAAGAGTGGTCATAACCTAATAAGTGCTAAATTCTGAAAATTAGCCCAAGTACAAATTCAACCATGGCCAAATCACTGACATTCACAAAGTGAGGTTCAAGGGATTTTTGAGAATGTAAAACAAAAACCAACCACATACAAACAAACAAAAAAACTTAACAACAACAAAACTCTAGAAATTAAAAGATAATAATGAAGAGACACAGAGATCAGTTCAGTCCTAACAACCTGATCTATGGGGGCTCCAGAGGCCAGTGGGAGGCGCTCATAATTATTTAAATATTTGCCAGTGTTCAAAAGGTCAAGCTGGTAAAATTTCAAATACCAAGAATAAAAGTGAAAATGAAAACATTTCTACTTTTATTCAATAAAGTAACAGGGCTGACCTGACGTAGGTGGGACACCTTCTCAGGGACTCCTGCAGGACAGATGATGGAAGATCCCTCTGCAGGTCTGAGGGAAGGGAATTTAAGTTTGGAATTCTATGAGTAAAAGAGTTGGGGAAACTAAAATAATTTTGGCATCTATTTTTTTTACACTATTAAATTCATATCATCACTTGTTAAGTACATTGGTAAAATCATACATTTAAGATCAGTACAGAATCTTCGTGTAAAACTGAGAGGTTTAGGGACAGGAAGATGATTCAGCTGGGGAAGGGACCTGATGCCAAGCCTGGAGACTGGAATTCACTCCCCAGGACCCACATGGCAGGAAATTGTCCTCTGACCGCTCCAAGTACAGCACACTGAGAGGTACAGCATACTCTGGTACCCATGTGCAGACAGACAGACAGACACACAAATACACACACACACAGGCATATAATTTAAAAGAAACTTACTAAGAAAGTGAAACGGAAAATTCTAGGCAAATATTCAATCGATATTGGCACATGATGCAAAATAAAGATAGTGACAAAAGACAGAAGAGAGAGGAAGGAGAAAGGGAAAAGAGGAAGGGAGTGATGAGGAAGAGGAGAGGCAGAGTCAGTAGCAGCAGAGGGAGGAGGGAAGGGAGGGAGGAGAGAAAGAGGTGAGAAGCAAACCAGGACAGATGGAGCAAGAGAACAACAGAGAATTACTGCTTACATTGTTAAATTAAAACAGGAAGTTCAATAAGTCCCAGTGCATTCCTTACAAGGTATCGAGTTTCTTTATTCACAGAAGATGCCGGAATCTTTTAGAGAAAAGACCAGACCTTGTATAGTGGAAAGACAAGGTAATTTTCAAAGGCCAGTCTTACGTGGTTTTGACGTGTCTGACAAGGAATAGCCTGGAGTTTTCAAGCATCACGACTAGGCTTCTTGGCTCTTTATTTTGCCTGCAGCTACCCTCCCCTTACCTTTGCCCTTATTTACACTTCACTTTGAAAATGGGCTGTAACTCAAGACGGAAGGCAAAGGAACAGGGGAGGAAGAGTTCTGACGTCATTGTATTCTGAGCTAGACCCAGTGCCCTGCCTGGAAACAGCAGTTTATAGCTGATTGCACCAAGATTCACTGTACATAAAGACCCAAGCATGCACTTTATCTATCCCTTCAGAAGGTCAGGATAAGAGAAGGGGCTGGTCACAACTATTTTGTCTTGTTACTAGAAATTCAAAGTTTTAAGGGTATTGGTTATTTTCCTTGGCTATGACCACAGCCTAACAGAAACAATTTTAAGAAGAAGCCATCATTTGTTCTCATGGTTTCAGTCCATTGTGGAATGAAAGGCATTATGGGATAGCTCAGCTGTGGTGGTAGAAATGTACAGCAGAGCCTGTTTAGCTCTTGGTAAATTGGGAAGGGGTGGATGTAATTATCAAAGGCCTGCCCCTGTGACCTACTTCTACCAGCCCGGCTCCATGTTCTACAGGACCCTTCCTCAGACTCCCAACAGACTGCTGCCAGGTGGAAAACAAGTAGCCTGACAAGACTCTATGGAAGGCATTTCAAACACAGAACTAAGGATAAGTCTATACATCCTTGTGTCTCACAGTTTGCTGGGGTAGAGGCCAAGCCTTTGACTGAAATAGCTGGAAATAGGTTTGGCAAAGAAAGCAGGTAGGCAAAGTTTCCAAGATGGCCCTGGAAACAATAGAAAGGCAACCCAGAGAACTGAATACATCAGGACGAGCTTTTCCTTGACAAGCATCTTTGCCAGAACATTGTAAGTGACCTCCTGGCTTCAAGGTGTAGAAGCCACCTTTACTCAATTACTGCTAGAGATAAAAAAAATCTTTCCATTCAGAAAGACATTGACTTCAGCTAAGCTGAAGTTTCAAATGTCATAGAACTCACAATGCATGACAAGATATATCATAACAGACAATCAATGTAACATTCCACTGAACAACACATAAGCTACAAGCCATATGTGACTATTTAGATTAGATCAATTAAGATTATAGAAAACATCAAATTCAATTTAACCGCTTGGTGTAAGTATAATAGAGGCTGTCATATTAGACAGAATAGAAACAGACCAGTGCTATCATTCTAGAAAGTTCAGTGCTATTCCAGGAATATTATTATCACAGATGCATATGTTAGCGAGATATATGCAAATTCTCTGGCAACTACCCTTTATGATGGCTATATCTAAAAAAGAAGATATGAGCAACCTGAGAAGACTCAAATTGGAGACATAATCAGTATCTGTGGCAGTCTGATTAAGAATGATGTCCATAGGCTCAAATATTTGAATGCTTCCAGGAAGTGGAACTATTTGAGAAGAATTAGAAGGTGTGGCTTTGTTGAAGTAGGTGTGACCATTTTGGAGGAAGCGTGTAGCTGAGGTAGGCTTTAAGGTTTCAAACCCCACACTAGATCCAGCATATATCTACCACCCTTGGCCTGCAGATCAGGATGTAACTCATCTACTGCTGTAGGGCCATGCTTGCACCATGTTCCCTGCCATGATGATAATGGACTAGACCTCTAAAACTGTAAGTAAGCCGCCAATTAAATGGTTTCTTTTATAAAAGTTGCCTTGCTCATGGTGTCTCTTCACAGTGATAGATACCCTAACTAAAGCAGTACCTGACATCCTTGGTGTCTTAAATTATGTCATGACTGATACTGCAACATAACAGATGAGATACCTAAATCAGATTGATTGACTGGCATGCCCTCAGGCAGAATATCAAATTCCCCTGATGTAGCAAGGTATCAAATTTCTTTTCTTCTGTGTACTCATCAACCCGAAGTCCCATGAATCCTCTCTGGCTAGCACCTAGGAAGGGATCATGCATATAGGGTTCATTTAATAAATATCAGTTGTAACAAAACACTGTTATGCAACTTTGAATTAGTTCAATAGAAGAAGTACACTGAAGGAGCTATCAGTCAAGCTGATGTAGAAATGGGGAAAGTGTGTGTGTTCCAGGAGTGGAACTCAAGCCACAGAACCACTGTGGTCAAGGTGGAATTCCAATCAATTTAGAACCATGATACTAACTTGTTTATTTGTAGTCACTTATTTAACTGGTTCGCATGTCTTCTAGTTCTTATCACATTAAATTTCCTGAACCTAGAGGCTACTCTATTCATTTTCCTTCCCTCATTTTAAACAACCCACTTGGACTTCCAAGGCCTTGGGTGTTTCCCTGGGGCCCCTGTGCTTTGCAATTCCATTCAAAGCTAAGCTTCAGGTAAAACCCTAAGCTTCCCAACTCTGAAGGTTCACTCTACTATTAAGGAACTATTAAGTTAAGAGTAACTTCAACATAAAAGCAAGTAAATTTGGTGTGCAGGGAAATGCAGCCATGGAGACGCAACTGATTATGCAAACCCCAGTCTGTAAGATGTGGCTGTGCTCTTGGCTCTAGTTCCCTCTAAGAGTTAGGATGGACCAGCCTTGTCTGTGATGTTTTCTAATCTCTGCCATAGCCTCCCACCCTGAGATAAAAGCAAACTCCTTTGGAACCATGCTTGTTACATACAGGAGATTCGCTGACTCCGAAGACGTCTCTGACATCCCTGACAGGTTGCTTGTTCTTTTTCCTCAGCGTCTGAGTATATGTGTTGTATCTCTTTTTTACAGCAGCTGCTTGGGTCCGAGTCAACGTAGACAGAAGTGCTTTGCCGTCTTCCTCTTCATTACCGGAGATTAAAGTTGACAACCCCACATCTTGTAACCACTCTGCTTCAAGTTCTCCTTCTGGGAAACAGCATAAGTAAAGGGGGATTAGGATCATTTCTAGAGAATTAATGCTGCTTGCAGCTACATCTCTGGATATACTAGACACTCAGAAGCATTAGTAAACTGTATAGTTATCTTTTTGTTGTTGCTTTGAGACAATGTCTTAAACTTATGCCTCTTGAATTTCCTGCCTCTGTCTCCAAAATGTTAGGACTGCAGCATATGCCACCATGGCTTGCTAAGATTATCTTTTCATTTGCAATAACTATGAAGGAATAAATGAAAGGTTGGTGCTTTTTATGTAAATAAAACCATAAAATGCTGCCTAGAGCAAGGTTATAAGGCAATTATGAAACGCAGTTTTTTCCTTATTAGAAGATTAAGGATAAGCTACGTTGGAACTTCCAGCTTCATTTCCAAAGCAAAGATAAAATATGAACATTCTGATGAAAACTGTAACAGAAGAAGCATTTTTATTAGGACACAAACAGTTTTTCATCATCCACCCAAATGCAGCTTCAACTCTATCACTTAGTAGCTGACTGACATTTGTAAATGTTGTCTCTAGTCATCAGTTTCCCCTCAGCAAATGCTCACCATCATTTCCCTTCTTTTATGCTGCACCATCACCCATTCTGAACACAGGATCAACTTCCTCCGATCAGAAGTGGGGATCAGCCACCACTGACAGAGTTTTGGCATTCTCTGCCGTCCCACTGCCTCAATGCGATTCTTACACCAACTTCTGTTGACCATGTCGTGTAGGATGGTTAGAGGCAACATACTGTCCCCACAGATAATGCTGCTGGGCCCACCTGTCAAACCCTCACTCCAGGAAATGGAAACTGGATTGCTCTAAACCTACTCATTTGAATCCTGGAGGCCAGTTAGGGCCTTGTCCCACAGGTACCACAATCCCTCTCTCTAGACTCCTACCTACTGGTTGATTATAAGGGTTCTGGGTGTCTTATTTTTTCTTTGGCCCCGGAAGATATTCAGACCCTTTTTCTCTGGAATCTATTGGCAATAAGGTATTACGTTAATCCATGTGTTTATGATATTGCTGCCTGCTTGCATTTTCTGATCAACAAATTAGACATAAGTCAATTCAGAGCACAAGAAAATCTACCAATAGAAACAAATGTCTGTATTATTTGCTGTGGAGAGTTAGCCATCAAGCCACCCATCAAGATGAAGAAGTATTTCATGAAAGCCACACCAAAACATCCACACCCATCTCCCCTGGAGCTCCATCAGGGCAAGGCTATAGTGTATAGCCTCCATCCTGAGAGAGAACATAGTGCTCAATCAGAAGCACATACCACAATAAGAATAGCAATAAAATTAGTATGCAGCCATGGGGATACTTTTTAAAAAAAAAAAAAAAACAAAAAACTACTTATAAATTTGACAAAGAACCTGGGAATAAAATATTTAATAGCTGTTCATTTTTCCGATAGCATGAACATGAGACAATTTGTCTATTTTCCATCCTGAGGTTCACCCGTGAGCATTAATTACTACTGTAAACAGAACAGATAAAAGATAAGGGGATTCAAAGTAACATATCCTGTGCAGAAAATCCACTGCACACACTTCTCTGGGAACTAAGCTAAACAGGCTTATCAGGAATGAGGGCTCTTTGATGAGTAGATTAGATTGACATGTAAACATGTTTCAAAGCCCCAGCCCAAGAGTCCTGAACTCCACTTACACTGTTGCATCATCCGTGCTGAATGTGCTTTAGAAGTTACATTTCCTAACTTGGCAAAGATTTTATTTACTACTGTGATTTTTTTACTTGGTTGCTCCGTAAACTATCCCTTTAATAGAAATGAAAGATGAGTTAATGATATCAACTTTGATGTGAAATGATGATGCCTGGACTAGAGCCAGGTCAAACCTGCATTGACTTGGAAGGCTTCTATTACTTAAGCCTGGGGTAAGACTATCATGTCTCAAGATGAAGTCAGAAATATAAATGATCATTAAGGTTTTACAAATTAGATTGTCTTTCTCGCCACTTACGTAAGAAATAATGAAACAATAGCACACAGGGACAAGACTTAACATAAATCATGGGAATTGATGGTTTAAAACCAGAACCTTTCCCTAGAGCAAAGCATAGCTAGAATGTTTTTCTAGGCGAGGAATGTCCACAGCAGACACCAGTGTGATTCATGTTTGCTGAATTATGAAGAATGAAGTCTCATGGCCTTTCTTCTAGCTGTCACATATGCATTTTCAATCCAGACTATCCCATTGATTTTAGCCCCATGTATCCAACTGCCTACTCAATATCAATTTGACTCTATCGATTATGTTGAAGCCTGAGTTCAAAGTCGTCACCCCCTACCCTAGCCCTCTGTCACTTTTCCACATTTCAATATGCAGAGCTCAACACCAACTAGTGAGGCAAAGAAGTGGCCCAGGAGGTATCAACTTCAGCACACGGCCAAGACTTTTTAAATATTATTTCCTCATCACATCTCAAAACTCTCCAAACTCACTTTACTTTGTATAGTTGATATAGGGTTACACTCTGAAGTCCAAGCTAACCTTAAATTATCCATCCTCCTGTCTCAGCCTTCCAGTACTGTATTATAGGAATGCACTTCCAGATGCCCCAGCTCCCCATCATCTGTTCTACCAAGGCCTTTGCTGACCCCCACCATCTCTCACCTTGACTTCCACAACAGGCGCACAACAGCTCTCCCTAGACGCTCCAGACCCCTCCAAACCATTTCCATAGTGTCACTAACTTAGACCCTCTAAGGGTAAATATACACATCCTTCCTGCTGGCTTTAATTCTCTTCTGTAAGATGTATTTGCACAATGTCTCCCCCACATGTTCCCAGCAACACCAAGTTACTGTGAGGGCCTGAGAAGCTCCACTGCCACATCTGGAAGGGGCAGTCATTGTTGGCTCTTCACTTACTGGCCATCTTTCAGACCTCAGCTTCTCTCTCAATGAAGTTTTTCTCCTGAACCCAGGAGACAAGGACATGCCTTAACACTATCAGCCTCAATTATGCTATTTCTTTTTCCTTCAGTAGTTTCTTCTCAAGTAGGTCTTGGTCTTATTTCATTAAAACCCCTCCCTTTTTTTTTTCCTGTTAGATCGAGTCCATGAGAAAAGGAATGCTTAGGCTTCTACTTGTAACTCTAACTAACACCTTGTGGAGCACCAGGCTGAGGGCAGGATCACTCACTTGTTGAAACAATTAGTTGATTAATTAAGCTTCAAATAAAAAATATAATTATGGATGCTGTTTTATAGGGTCATAAAAACTGATGAATATCAAATACTAACTTTTAAAAACAAACCCACCTATCTCATGTAGCACTTCACATGGGAAATCTGACTCCTCAGAATGTGTGTTGGAGACACATATTGAAATGAGAATCCAGTCCCCCATGGGAGTCAGTGTAACTTTTATCAGAACAGCACTATGCTATAAGATCTAAAGATAACACATGAAATAATTATAAATACATATCAGAGAAGAACCAAACAAGGGTAGGAACTGGAAAGGAATAAAAACTCCATACTAATACTAGTATGATTTAAATTTACACTGCTTTCTGGCTAAGATCATTTTCCAAGCCCTGCAATACAAGGTGCCTGCACACATACTAGAAAATAAGTTTATAAAGTTAAGGGGAAATGAGGTCAAGTTTAAAAACAATAATGACATTTCTACGTATCTGAAGCAAAGTGATGATGAGCAGGTACAATTAAAGAATCTCATTATAAATTTTATCCAAAGGTCAATAAAATTTTCTCAGAAATGTAAAAGAGAAAAAAGAATATGAATAGGAGCTGGAGAGATGGCTCAGTGGTTAATAGAACTTGTTGCTTTCCCGAAGGACCTGGGTTAGATCCCCAACACCTATATCACAGTTGACAACCTCCTATAACAGCAGTTCCAGAGGAGTCCACATTCTTTTTGGTCTGACAGACACCAGCCATACATTTAATTCACACACATACATGGCAGTAAGCACTTACACACATAAAATAAAAATAAGTAAATCCTTTTCAAAAAGAATATGAATAGCTAAGTAATAGAAATTTTGTAATGCATGCATTAGGTAGGCATGCATACATATCTTGGATACATTAATAATTCCTACAAGCTAGTAATAAAAGGGTAATGTTTTTAAATACTTGGAAAATTACACCAAGTGCACAGAAGGACAATAAATACAGAGCACACACTTGGTGCCATTAAACATCAGTGCTACTTAATCAGGACTATGATAAGATGCGCCCATGCCCCTCAGCTGAAGAATGGATTAACAAACTGTACTACATCTACACAATGGAGTACTACGCAGCAGTAAGAAAAAATGATATCCTTAAATTTGCAGGCAAATGGATGCATTTGGAGAATATTCTCCTGAGCGAGGTATCACAAACTCAGAAAGATAAACAGGGGATATACTCACTCACTAGTGGTCTCTAAACAAACAAACAAGAAAAAAGCCAAGCATGCCCCCAAGCTGCAAACTACAACCACTGAACAGCTTGGGATCAGAAACACCTTGGACTGGCTCCTTGGATCCCACTCTCCCTATAGGAACACCTGACTCAGTCTTGAGGTTGGGGGGAGAAAACTGGATCTGCCAGGAGTGGAGGCTGAACTAAGTAATATTGGGACAGTGGGACCTTGGGACTGCCTGCTGCCTGCCAAGGGAGGGGATGGGGAGTTGTGGAGAAGAGAGAATGACCTGATGTGGTGGGAGGGGAAAGGGACCTTGAATAAGGATATACAAGGATAGAAAGTGTGACTTCTTTGTTCATAATAATAAAATAAAAAAAAGAAAATTGATAATATCAAATTTTGGAAAGATGGGAAAAAAGGATGCTGTTTTATGGAGTCATAAAAATTGATGAATATCAAATACTAACTTTTAAAAACAAACCCACCTATCTTGTGTAGCATTTTACATGGGAAATCTGACTCCTCAAAATGTGTCTTAACATTCAGGGAAGGGTGTAAAATGGTACAGCTACCTCATAAAAATCCTGGCAGCTTCTTATAGTTAAACTCATTTAATAAAAATTCATGTATCTGAAATAAAAATGTATGTCCACAAATAATTTGTACTAGATTTCTCAAATCATCTAGTTTTTAAATTTCTTTAACTGTAAACAAAGAAAATCCACAATGCCATTAGCAGATTAGGAAAACGTGATGTATTCATTCGGTGGACTATACTTTGAAGAAATGAACTATTCCCCAACATCTTCTGAGACCATGACCCTCAGCACCAGGAGTATATCCTAGTTAGAAAATGGCATTTACAGATAAATTGTAGACTGAATATATTCATTAAAACATGTATATCATAAAAATGTTCAATTTCAATTTACTTGTCATACTTCAGTAAATATAAAAATTAAAAACAATATAAAGGACAGCTTCTAAAACACACACACACACACACACACACACACACACACACACAAAGTGGAGTTGCAGGCTGGTAGGTATCTCAGGAGCAGAGCCCATGCACAGCCATGGCCCCTATCCAAAGCATGGCAAAGCAAAATTCCAACAAATCCTCAGCCAAATTAAATTACAGAAAGGCCGTATTGGAATAGAGTGAGCCTTTAATTCATTACAAATGGCACCTTTGAAAGAGAGAAGGACACAGATACAACAAACACCTGGATTTTCTGAGGTGGAGAATGGCACAGTGTGCTGTCTATGAACAGAGAGCACCAATGACTCTCTAGATTTCTCAAACAGGATTCTCCTAACAGCTCCAGAGATCCAGAGAGCAAGATTTTACCAGCTTTCAATTTCTACCTTCCAAACTGTGAATAATACATTTATGCTGTTAAAAACCACCCAATTTCGTGGTACCTTGTATGCAAATGCCAACTACCCAAAACCAAAAAACAATGAACTACCAGTACACTAACTAAACCTCACAAATACTGAACGCAGTGACATAAACCCTATGACACACAAACAAGGGAACCATGGTTTCCTTTGGTCCTAGACTGGAAAAGGTGTGACAGACAAGGATGAAACAGGAAGTCTTCTGTTGAATGAAATATTCCCCTACTCCCATCTCTTTGAGAGATAAGGTCTTAACACACAGCCCAGGTTGGTCTTAAGCTAGCAATCCTCCTGCCTCAGCCTCCTGAGAACTGGAATGATAGACATGCATGATGCAACCTGACAAAATGAATCTTTATCCAGGTGGGGTTAGAGGAGTGCATGCCTTTGCCTTCATCAAAGACCACTCAATTGTGCACTGAAGATCTTTACACCTTTACAAGTGCTTTCAAAGTGATACCTGCAAATATATATTAACCCTAGTTAGTAAACCTGCATTTTGTAGTAGTTTAGGCAGAAACTATTGTCCACATCCCCTGCGCCTGAACAAATGGTAAATGGATGGAGAGATTAAGAGCCCAGTCTCTCCTCACATAAGGGAGTTACTTATAAGGAGAAAATGCCAGCAAACCCTGATGCCTCAAATAAGACTCAGAAGATACTGTGTTGTTAGAAAAAAAAAAAAAAAAACGGGGACATGGGACTAAAGGCATTCTCCTTCAAGTGCCTGCCTTGACAAAATACACAACGGAAGAAAGCATAGGAGCAATGGGAAAAAGTACACACCTCACTGCTGGAGGACCATTTCCTAGAACAGATGCTCATGAGCTATATGGGAGGGCTCCTTGTTTGTGTGCTATAGGATTCTAATTGAATACTCAGGAATGACCGTGTCATGGTGTTGGGAAAGACTTAGAGAAGAAAATGAAATGTGAGAAGCCTTTTCAGGCTGGTAGCTGCCTTCAAGTTAACTGTTGATTAGTGAAAACATTCCTGGACATTTTATACACCCATGAGGTCAAGTGAGGAGAGATGCTGTGTTTTCAGTGATGATTCTGATCTCTGAGAGCTAAGAACCACTATACTACTTTTGTCTGTTAGCTTTCTGCTTCCAACCTCAATGCTTAACATGATTTTTATTTTGTGTAATACCAAGCAGTCTAATATATTAACACCAAAAAACATGTCAAAGTAATTTTTCTCTCTAAAATTGTGAAGGCCAGTCTCCCCCCATTTACTCCCCTAAATGTCAAGTCCACAGACGTAAATGTCAAGAGCATCAGCATGCTCAGTCTGTTCAACGAAAAGGTGCTCAACCCAAGGGAACACCGCCCACAAGCAGGGATACTTAAGGACTCCTAAGTGGATGACACTGAGGACTACCATCTCTTAGTGCCAGCAGCAGGTACCCTCACCTCTAGTGATGATAGAACCGACAGGAAACCCACAAGGCAGGTCCAACCCCTTACCATCCACAGGCTTGACCTCGGTGGTGGGCGGCTGCTCCTCCTGCATCCCCACGACGCTCTCCTTGATAGTCTCGGTTTCCCGCCAGAACTCCTCCACAGATGTGTTGCTGTCTACGGAGGCTTGAGAGTTAGAACGACTGAAGGTAGGAGGGTGCAGGGACTCATTGGAGAGCATCCTGTTAATTCTTCTGCAGCGAGGAATGGATTTTCTGAGGACAGAACAACAGCTGAATGAAACCAGGTGCCCTTGTAGTCACCAGGAAAAATAATGGAATCTAGGTTGAGTCAACAGAATGCTATCTGGAGGGACTTGAAAAGATGAACGCTATCCAGCATCCAGTGGGGACCATTTTTCCCACTCTCCATATTTCATAATGAGTCTATATAGCTATATGAACATTTACACAAATTTTAAAAATAATAGCCACATATAAAGTGGGAGATTACATCTGTCAGTAGGAATGGGTACAACTAAAGCTTGTTCCTGTAATGTGCCTTAGATGATAGCCAAGAGGAAGAAAGTCAGCTGGCAGCATCCATTAGCGCTCTTATTAAGAGAAGACAAATAAAAGGTATGACATGCTGGCGAGAATGTGCACAAACAGAAAGCTTTGTGTTCAGTTGTGGTAAGACGTCTGACGGTTCTGCTTTCCTCAGAAACAGTACCACAGTCCCTCAAAAGTAATTTTTAAAAGATGTATTCCCACATAATCCAGCAACTCCACTTCTGGAATACACCCCCAAATATCAGAACTGTATTTAATGACACGTGACTATATTTACAAATGCTAGAAATGGTGTCATAGCTGTATGTTTAAACTGCAAAATTAAAAATTTATTTATAATAATTTTGTTAATTTAGCTGCAGAGATAATAAGTTAGTGAATAAAAATAATGTGTAATTTGTGGTAGGACAAGGAAGTAGGCAAGCAGCCAGAACTCAGAAACCCTTGGCAAAAAGGGGAGAAGTACATCCCAACTAAGTGTGGTCCCACTGCCAGGCCACACCCCCAGCGATGTAAGGGAGCGGAGGCTGAGGACAAGCCCTGCATGGTTTCATGGTGTTGACTGTACATGTAAAACAGTCGAAGGAAGCTCGCTTTAAAAAGGGTAAAATAGTAACTACAGAGATTTCAAAATGTGGTCACTCACAGAGATTTTAGTGAATTACACAAAACAAACCTTTGATTTTGCAGCATGTAACTGACAGATAACTACATTTCCTGAGAGCAGAGAGTTTATCTGAAATACCTTGGTCCCCAACAATGAAGCTTGAATTTCCTTCTTTATTCAGTAAAATCCTGTGTTATGTGCTAGAGGTCCAATCTTAAGTCATTCCTAAAAGCTCTTGTGTTAATAGTCTGCACCTCAGCTGGGGTGCTACTGAGAGGTCGTGGTACCTTTAAAATATGGCATCTAGTCAGGACTGTCACTGTGATTAAACCTTGAAAGGGAGAATGTGAACCTAGCCCCTTCTCACACATGCAATGCACTGCACCACACTGGAAAGGGTTAACCAAAGAGAAAGTACAGTGCTGTCCAATTCTGGCCATTAGAGCTCCCAGACAGCCACATTAGATAAGCAGAGGAGCAGATGGCTATCATCAAAGTAGCCATGCCCTGCAGCACTAGAAAATCTCAGTCACATGAGACTACCCAAGAGAAGAAAGGGCACTGCTCTACTAACAGAACCAAGAAATTCCGTCTCTCCATATTTTCTAGACTTGGGTCATCCTTGTAAGGAGATTATGCACCTGTGAAGCTGACCCTTTCCTGAGGCCTGATCATTTATATAGTTGAGTTCTGACATTAACTAGTTACTTTTTAAAACTCAAGGCATCTTAGGGTTGAAAAAATGAAATACCTCAAAAATGTGTTGTGCAATAAAAAAGACTTTGAGGCAGTCTTTTCTGATAAATTATTCTGTGAATTTCTTATACTTGAGTAAGGCAGACTCGTTCCTGTGGCAGAAACTTACATGTGCCCAGTAGACTATTGGGGAGGTCAGTGCTCCTCTTCAGGCTTTGGTGGCTGTGTTTTCCTTTTGGAACAAGTCTAATTCACTAAATCACTAACAACTTCATGAGGTATTGGTGAAGCATCACTGTTTTCTCCTGACACTATAACTATCACCATTTCTCAAAGGCCACTGTCCTCGGAGTATCCCAAAGAAAAGCATATGACTATCCAGAAATTTGTATAACTATGGATTCTATAATCTAACTCCTTTTTAAAAAGACAAATACACAGTCATAGGAGGGTGGCCTGATGAATAGATCTTGGGTTTGTATAAATCTTGAGTTTAATCCCTAGTACCGGACAGTGTATATGTGTGTGTGTGTGTGTGTGTGTGTTTGACTTATAAAAATTACAGCTTCACAGTTTTAACATAGATTAAGTTTTAAGAATTATAACAATATATTCTATGTATAAGTTTAAAATCAATACTTATATAAAACAAAATGGAGGCTCTTTCCCCATCTGAATTACATCAATAACATTGTATAAAACAACTCTTTAAAACTTTTTATTATTATTTATTTTACGTGTGTAGGCATTTTGGCCTACACGCATGATACCTGCAGACTCCAGAAAAAGTAATGGGATCTAGGACTGGAGTTAGAGATGGTTATGAGACACCATCTGAGTGCTGGGAATTGTACCTGGGTCCTCTGCAAGAGCAGTCAGTGGTCTTAACTACAGAGTCATGCCTTCAGCCCTATAACAGTTCTTGTTTTTCTTGCTCAAAAATATGCCAGAGACTTTTTTTTTTTCATGCCATGTCAATGCTTGCAGGAAGTAGAAAGCTTCACCTTGGAATCTAAGCAAATGTGAAAATGCACCCAAGAACTGAAAAAGTTTGAAATCACATAATTGAGAAATAACAAAAGACAAGCAAGCAAGCAAAGAAACAAACAAATAACAGAAGGGAAGATAAGCTCGCTGCTAAGACCCATAGGGTTAGTTATAATGGAGTTCCCTATCCATGCCAAAGACACAGTGGAACTCAAAAAGACTGTCAAGAAGTTTTGCTAGCAGCAGGCACAACAGGTGTGTGAGTGACACTTGCACAGTGGACCAAGACAGTCATGTGGAGAATCTGTTTGCTGTAAGTGATCAGCTATTATTTGGCAAAGAAGTCAGACAGCTCTCTGGAGACAACTGGCCTTGGAAGAGCTTTTGTGTTTACGGGAAGGGCTTCAGATAGCTCATCTTTATCCAGAGTTCAGACCACAGCCTCCCTTTTGACACGTTGTGTAATGCTGGTCCCCAGGCCCATTCATCAATTAGATGAGGTGTGGTCTACAGCTTCATACCTCACCATACTAGGCAGAATAATGCTTAGGTTTCATCAGATGTTTGTGGGGGTTTTTTCCGTTTAGACCAAAACAATATCAGGAAAATCTTACATGATAAACAGAATGAAATTGTGCCACATAAGAACTTTAGCTGGGAAAATACTACTAGGCTTGAAATAGATCTTAAGAGTATGTGAATAGCTATATATTCAAAATGAAATTAAAACAGGAGAGATTCTATATCTCCACACTTTCACTCATTGTCTTTTTATTCACATCTGTATTAACTGCTGGCAGGCATTAGAGCCATAGAACAACCTACTGTCCATTCTCCTTTGCCATCAGGCACTGTGTATGCCCAGCCTTTGACTACTGGGACCTTTCCTGCCTGTGTTCCACGTCACTGTAGGACACTGGGGTTATGGATGCACAGCACTCAATCACATTCTTATTTAATTTTTTTCTGTAGAGCTCTATCTTCGCTTTCAAAGGCACAACTGTTAGACAACTCAAGGCAATCCCACGCTTCTCTCTTGATATCCTCTGTTAGATGCCCCCAGTTTCCTCCATGCTTATGAAGGAATTTTTCTTTTCTTACTCTTGTCTTCTAACCTGTTCTTAGATTTGTCCAATAAATGTTTCAGTTCACATTGTATCTTTCATATCAAGACACCCATTACCTCTTTTCTACAAACATTAGCCATAATTTCACTTTTTAATATTTGCCATCTTTTCACCTAATTCCATTAAGATCTTTAACATTGTTTAAAAATTGTTATGTTAATGCCAACCATCTGTACACTGACATGTTGCTAACTCAGATTAACAGCAGTTCTTATACAGTCATTGTTTCCTGTCTGGAAACTTGTTATTACATAAATGACTGTCTTTAAAAGCTCTCCAGGAAGCTGGGGTATATGAGGGTCTACCCTGAGAAGGCCATCTTCTTCTCTCTGAGATCTGGAGTGAGGGAAATCTTAACTTTTCTAAGTTTTAAACTTTTCTCTGTTTTTTAAATATGTGAAGAGAAAATTTGTGGACATTTCAGGCCTCCTCTGTTCAGAGGGCTCTTGCTCACTCTCCCAGATTTGTCTGTCAGTCTGTAGGTCTGTCCCTCCCTCCTTCCCTCTGTCCTTCCCTCCCTTTTTCCCTCCCTCCCTCCCTTTATAGTTTGGTGCCAGCCTCCCCTGCTGCTGAGTTGTCAGCAAAATTACTCACAGAGAAAACTGTCAGAGAAAACTAAATCGACAGAGACTGCATTCCAACACAATAGGCCAGCCAGCCAGTCACAGCTTCAATGCCATCTCCAGGTCCCAGTAAGGTCCCTTGATTTAAGCAGAGGTGGCTTTCTGCCTACTAGGACACAGACTCAGGTGGACACATGACCAGGGAGGACAGTGACCGACCGGTGGGCTCTGCTCACACAGGTAGAAAGCTTCCTGCTTTGGAACTTGGCCTCCACCCATGCCTTTGCATTCATTGCTGTATAGCACAGTTTTTTAAAGGCAGAGTTTTTACATTCCTCCTCCTTAGCAGTTCCCATGGAAATTACAACCCATCTCTGACTACTCTGGCACCCCTACTGGAGCACACTGTAAACCCATTGGGCTTTAAGAAAGGTAGTACTGGGGCTAGGGGAGATGGCTCAGTCAGGCAAGTAGACAGGAAGAGCAGAGTACAATGGAGAGAAGAAGCCTTGCAAAGAAAGCCTACAGCAGCTGTCCTCACTTGTAACCCCCATGCTGGGGAAGCAGCCACAGGCAGATTCTAGGGCTCACTGGCCAGCTATCCTAACCTACCTGGTGAGTTCTAAGCTGGTAAGAAGGTTCAGTCTTTAACAAAGAGAAAAGGGTGGGCGGGTATATGGCATCTGAGGGAAGTCATAGCCAAGGTTGCCCTCAGGCCACCACACAAAGCATACACATGCATGTAAACACCTATACACGTGTACCTGGGCATACATGAACACACATATAGGTTATATCTGTCCATGCGTGGTGTGCATTGTTTAACCAACACCATATTCACTTGTAGGTAAAAAAAGTTAAGGACTTTATAAAATATTTTTGCTATATAATATTTTGTGAGCCTTTATGTGAGCAGATTTTTTTTATTTGGTGGTTTACTCTCGTACACAAACTCATTTGATCTTTATGTCGGTCTCCTGAAGCTGTCAATGCCAGGATTACACATCTCATTGCTTGATGAGGATGTTACTGAGAGTCACGTGTAGCAGGGACATTCCTGCTGTAGTTAAAATGAATATAATTTCTCCTCTAGACTTCAAGGGCAGCATTCGTTCCTCAGTTTCAGAACCTGCCTCCCATCACGCCTCTCAGACATCGACACCAGACACACTAGTATTTCTTAGCTTCTCCAGAAGGCCATGCTTTCTCTTCCCACAGGACACATGTTTTCTTCGCTCTTCTCCTCCTGGAACACTGTCCTGAGGAGGCATGCCTGTGTTGCCTCCACAGTGCCTGGCACATTGCAGCAACTCAGAAATACTTGCTGCATATATAAGTGCTAACAATGGAACAGGGTGTCAGTTCAGACCTTTGAATCTCCCTCAAAGCAAACTTTCTTAATTTCACAAATCCCTTGAGATAACTGCATATCCAGATGTGACAATACATATCTTTATGTCAAAGAATGAATGCCATATAGTGACTTAGAGGAAGGTTCTAAAGCCAGGCTGGTCCAGCTTTGGATGCAGGTTCTATGGTCTCCTAACTAACTGATTGAACTTTGGAATCACGGTACCTTCCTTCCCTAATCTGTAAAATAGGAACATTAACCACACAGTCTCTGGGCATTGTTGTAAAGATTAAGTCAAGTTAGGATAAAGATTAGGTGGCATGCCTGGTAAATAGTGAGCCCACACAGTGGTAATTATCATAATGTACTAATTTGCTAGCCTGTGTGGATCTAGATTCAAGGGTAGGATACAGGCAGCGCTCAAATGTCACAGTGCTCTAACATATCACTAGACTGCATTTGTCAACGCTTCTCTAACCTGAGTTTGCTCCTCAACTTTCTTATTGCAGACTTGGCCCTCGGACCCAATAACGTAAGAAAAGTTCTCTCCTGAGATTAACTGAAATGTGCTACCATTCTGAGATAGGGTCTCCTCTTCTCTGTGGACAAGAAGACCAGTGCTCCTGAGCCATCTCAGTCAGCACTATGAGAAAAAGATTTGACATTTTAGTGACTGACTAGTACAGAGTCTCAGAAGCAACATCAGTTGTTGCCCATCTATGGACTTCCAGAAATGTCACTTATTTTTAAAATCAACTTTATTTTTGTTATTGTTATTTGTAGCTAAAATTTCTCCAACTTCTTTAATTGGAAGGCATGTTTAAATAAGCCATTTGGGGTAGGGCAAGATGAGACTCATTCCACCCCACTAAGAGGAATGCCTGGGTAATTATAGCCTACCTTCTAAGCAAAGAAGGTTCTAACAGTGTTCTTAGATGGAAAGGCTACCCAGCTGCTGGCCTTACCTTGGTCTGGGCTTGTCCAGCAGAGCCCTGAGTCACAGCTCATCTCTGAATGGATAAGAACCACCTGGTCCACATTTCCCTGAGACCAAGAAACTCCTAAGTTTTCAAATACAGGACCAGAACCACACATCTCCCCTTCCTAAGGAAAAGGTGGATTGAGTACAGCTTGGACCTATTGAGGGGGTCTTTGAATGACATAGGAGCAGTACAACGTGGACATCAAAGGAAGTCACCTTGGATACCCTTCCCAGCAAGGCTATTGTAGGTCAATGATGATGTCTGGGATAGACCCAGAGACACAGAGGCCTGTTCTTCCTCAGTACGCAATGCAGATAAATTGTAAGTGTATCTATCAGTTTACGCAGATACTTATCAACTCCTGATGGTTACATTTAATGATCTTCTGAGTTTCCTATGGTACAGACACAAGATGCAGTCAGTAAGCAAGGCATCGTGCTGTACGGTATATATGGTATGAGTAAGGATATGGGGTGTGTGGTGGTATATGGGGTGTATGCCTGAATCAAAAGCAGTCATTCTCAGCTATGTAGGAAGTTGAAGGTCAGTCCTGGTTACATGAGATCATATCTCAAAAAAGGTAGCAACAACCCTTCCTCCAACAAAACAACAATAACACACAGTGAATACAATAAGTAGAAACTGTGCTTTACATTTCAAATAACCAACACACAGAGTGGGTCCAATCAGTAGGAACTGTGCTTTCACACTTGAAACAACAACACACAGTGGTTGCAGTCAGTAGGAACTGTCTTTAGACTTTAAGCAACACCACTACACTGAGTACAGTTGGCAGAAATTGGTCTCTGTCTATGCTAACTCATCCTCTTCCTGGGCTGAACCAACACTGTGACCATGAGAAAAACAAGCAATACTCTGCCAAATATATAAATACAGAGGAAGAAATGTTAGGTATACTTGGTACACTTTCAACTTAATGCTATTTGCAATGGGTTTACTCTGACTTCATGATAAATTGAAGGGCATTTGTACAGATATAGAACATATTGTACAAAGCACAAAGCACAAATATGTTCTGCAGCTCACAGTGGGGATATATATATATCTATATATATATATCTTTCAATGGCAACATTTAGAAGCTCTGGTTATCTCAGAGCCAGAATGTTCATATTAGCCCACAGTTAGATGAGATCATCCAAGAGTAAAAAGGCATTTGCAACAAAATATTGACTTTCTCCTGTGATATATGGAATAATATACTCAAAGTGAAAAATAGTACTGCCATGTGGGTATGCTTCCGTGCCTCTGCAAAGTAAGAACAAAGGCTTTGGTCAGCACAAATTGTGCATCAACTATGATGTGTTTCTTAAAACACTGTCATTTGGGGCCAAGGCTGAGGGATTGGCTGCTACTGACTACAGAGAGGCCAAGGGAATACAGAGTAAAGATTAAACTTCACTAACACTGCAGTCAATACACCAAAAGAATCACCTCGGCTTTAATTTCTTCGAACTTTAATAATTCAAAATGCTGTGGGATTTCATGTAGCTTTTAAACCAAGAAGAGAGAAATGGAAAGAAGGAAGGAGGGAAATGAAGAAGGAAAAGAGAGAGAGACAGAAGGAAGAAAAAAGAAAGGAAGAAAGGAAAAGAAAGAAAGAAGGAAGGAAGGAAAGGAAAAAAAACAGATAGAAAGCAGGCCATCTCTACAAGCTACAGCAGCTAGGTTGTTCTTGTAATGGCTCCCCTCCCTGTTCAGTTAATTTATCTAAAGCGTGTCAGGAGAAGATGTCCATTTCACAGGAATAGTAAATCATCAAATGTGAACCCTTTATGTTCTGCCTCTGCTCAAACTAGCATGCAATTTATAAGCTTGATGCATATATTGATTTTGGTGAGGCTCAGTCAATCTCACAAGTGTCTCTTTACCACATTATCCTCTAAGATAAATTAAAGCCATGTGTAGAGAGTCATCTTGGTGGCACCAGTTCATTTTCTCCAAGGCGACATTTTTTATCCAATTAAGAGATGCCAGGAAAGAATCTATAGAACAGAGTTCTCTTGCCCTTCAATTCATTCCTCAGTTTCAATGGTATATGAGTCTTGGTCATCTATGGTTTTTGCTTCTAAAATTATATTGTACTTTGTAATCTGGATAAATACTTTTTAAAAGGTTGTCTTTTATTGAAAATGTTTATTTGTATAATTTTTAGGTTTGAGTCTATTTGCGTGTATGTGTGCATTTAGCTGCCACATGTGTGCAGATGTGGGTAAAAGCCAAAAGTGTGTGTTGATCCTATGGTAATGACATTACATGTGGCTCACATGGGTGCTGGGAACCACACTTAGTCCCTTTAGACCAGTGATTCTCAAACTTTGTGTCACAACCCCTCTAGGGGGCTCATAATAACAGATATTCTTCATGTAAGATATTTACATTATGATTCATAGTAGTAGCAAAATTACAGCTATGAAGTAGCCACAGAATAATTTTATGGTTGGGTGTGACCACAACATGAGGAACTGTATTAAAGGGTCACAGCATTAGAAAGGTTGAGATTCACTGGACTAAACTATCAGTATCACTGTTTACCACTGAGTCATTTCTCCAGCCCACCTTTTTATTTCAAACATAAGCTAATGCTTTATCTATGGATTTAAAGCAATCCATGGTGTACATATTTATAATGCCGTTTTCCTCAACTTTCAGCTTTCCTCTTTGCCTGTCTCTGTGGTTTCATGATGCATTTGCTGAAATGCAGCCACTTTCAATACATGTGTGGTCTATATTTATAATCATCATCACCACCACTAATGCTCAATCAATTGCAAAAGACATGCTCAGTTGTACCCTGGATCCCCCGTTTCTGTGTGTCTGTTGGCCCACTTCAGCTCTAGAAACTCAATCGTGACAGGGAGCATCCTAAAGAAGCTCACCAGTCATTTTGCAGATTTTTGCCTACCTCTACCCAACATGAACATTCTTGTATAGATGGGATAACCAATCTCTGAGATCCATCTAGATACACTCTCCCTGAGTGGAAATGGTTTTCTTCCTCCTGGAAACTCACATCAACTCAGTTTCAAAATATGTAATTTATAAGAGCACATTTATCCCCAGCACAAGGCCTTTAGGATGGCAACATCAACCTTTCTTGATGTTGCTTCTTTCATAGTATCCTTTTTCCATACACAGACTCACTCCATGATGGTTTTATTTCTGGAATGTTCCCTGAGGTAATAACCATCCATGTCCCATTTGTTTCCATTGTCCAAATTGGAGACAGTTGATCCCTGACACCAGACAGCCTGAAACTGGAACACCATATGCAGGGTTTCTAATGAAACCATGATCTTAGAGTTAAGACCGAGGAAAGTTTGTTCCAGACTTTTTCACATATGCTAGTACATTTTATAGATAAAGTAAATTTTATAGATAAAGGAGTTTAAGGTTGCACCATTATGTTTTGAGAATTAGTACCACACAGTGGTCTCCTTATGGGTCTACTGTTTCCTCTGTCTCTTGATATGCTTGTATTTACAGTCGTTCATTTTTCCAAAATCATTACAGTTTGATATCTGTACATTGGGATGATTTCCTTGGTTTCCTTAATATGTTTAATATTAATAAAAATCACATGTCAAAATAAAGTTATGTTTTATCATAAAATGATGAGTCATGTCCTTCATCAAAATGAAGAAATCAGAGCTAGATACTGAAATCTGGTGGTGGTTTGAGTGGGCAATGTCCACATAAGCTCATGGGTTTGAACACTTGCTCAAATGGTGGTGCTATTTGAGAAGGTTGTGGAACCGTTAGAAGGTGAAGCCTTGTCAGAGAAGAAAGTAGTCCCTGGAGGTGGATTTGAGTTCTATAGTCTCATCCTGATTCCCGTTCCCTCTCTCTACTTTCTTCGGCCATATAAACTGAAGTGACAGTTCTACACCTGCACCTCCACACACCTGCGCCTCCCCATATCAACACCTCCTCATACCAATGCCTTCACACAATTCCCACATCATCAGTGCCTTCTTACACCTGTATCCTCCCATGCCAACACTTTCACACACCTGTGCCTCCCACATCAATGCCTCCCCACACCTGTGCCTCCCACATCAATGCCTCCCCACACCTGTGCCTCCCACATCAATGCCTCCCCACACCTGCACCTCCTCACACCTGCACCTTCCCTGCCATGATGAAATGGACCTCCTCTGGAGCTGTAAGCCAAAGTAAACCTCTTTCCCCTAAGCTTCTCTTGTCACAGTGTCTAATCACAGACACAGAAAAGTAACCAACACAGGGTCACATACAATAAATACGATTTTAAATATAGTTCTAAATGATTACTTAAAATAATTTTTAAATCACTAAGATTTTATTATAGGAAAACAATCTTTGGCTCTAACATTATAAAGGTAATCTAATAGTAGGGCAAAGTATCAGGTGAAACACGTCAGACATGTAAGTTATTTGTAAAACAGAGATAACACCAAAACATTTAAAAACAATATCTGTATATCTGACCTAAAAGAAACAGATTAGTGCTGTTTCCTGCAAACGTTAATGATGACAACAATCAAGTGAGGACATTTGTAAGCCATGCCCCTTCTACCTTCTCCAGTTCATTCAAAATATCCATGAGCACTGAGCTCACATATTTCTACAGCAAACCATGGGAGCATTTCTCATAATGGGTTCTCACAATGCCTCTTGGGGCAAGATAAAGAAAGCCACAGGCCAGCACACGCATCCCTCATGGCTGATGTGGTTTTTGTAAAGCAGGGAGCTCTGACTTCCATCAGAAGACAGCGGCGTAAATGATTTCAGGCTAGCGGACCCTGAGCACACTGGAGGCTCTTTTCTCCAGAATGGCTGCCTGTGACTCCTCCACACACCACGATGGACAGCTTTGGTGGTTCAGTCTCATCTAATTCCTGACAGTAGACAGGAAACTGTAAATCCCTGATCGATAGGTCAGGCATGGAGGACACAGCACCATTTCTTCCCTGCCATCTCTGTTGAAGCCTTTGTCACCACCATTCTTTGCTACTGTCGAGAGTTCTTTATGAGAACCAATGATTTCTGAACGGACTCTGCATGACCATCCATTGAGCTTCATACACTTTTAAAAAACATACATGATTAAACATGTTATTGCATCTACTTTCAATTATATAAAAAATATGGCTGCCACCTCATGGTTTGACTTTGATGAATGATTTATAGGTAAGGCAGGGCTTGCCATTTCTGCTTTCATTTTCCATTCGAATGCTGTCTTTAAAGAAAAACTTGCCTATATTTGCTTAAAACATTTACCCAGAGTTGTAACAGGGAATCCTACCAGGATCCTTGCTCACACAGCATCTTGCTGGATTTGGCTTCTTGAAACAGTATGGGTCTTTTTTAAAAAAAGAATTTGTTTGTTTAGTGTATGTGTGTGTGTGTGTGTGTGTGTGTGTGTGTGTGTGTGTGTAGATACCTATGGAGACCAGTAGATGGCACTGTATCCCCAGAGTAGTTAAAGGACATTATTCTCCCTGGGAATATAAGGTGTGGCAAAGGAAAGAGACCTCTTTGCCTTCCCAGACAATAAGCAATCTATACAGTGGTATGCATAGACCCTGAATTCTACTAAATGACTCATAGAAAACAAGACAGTAGCATGTGCCTACAATTAAAGCATTCGGGAGGCTTGGGCAGAAAGCATGCTCAACTGCAGCCTGAACTTCACAGTGAGCACTCACCTTGACAAAACATATTAATGACTATTTCCATTCATTTTTATTATAGAATTCCATCAAAATGTTTCTCTCTAGCAAAATTTTTAATGTCACATGCTTTTGGGGGGATGGAAACAGTCATATTCCTCATGTTAAGTAAACATAGATACTAATTCATTGACTCAAAATTAATATTTGTTGGAAAAGCTGTGAATTTTAGCTGTATCTATTTCAGAAATTAGTTCTTCCATTAATTCTTCCAAAAATTTTATTACCTAAAGGCTTTCAGATGAGTTAGTGTTCTGCTCTTACAGAGGACCCAGGTCATGGCAGGTCATAAGCAGCCCCTTGTAACTTTAGCTAAGTCCACTTCCCTGTGGTGGGCCATCCAGGAGACAGTCAGCAGTGGTGACGTGATGATGCTGGTTCAGTGATGGCCCTGATCTTCCCCTTTCAGCCCTTTCTTCTCTCAGCTCCCAAATTAGTTATTAACAATGCTCATGCCAACATTTCTAACGACTTATTTAGGTAGCCAACAAACATTTGTTATAGTAACATATGTGTTTGTAGTCAGTCACCTGGAAAAAGCTAGGCCTGCTTGAAGCAGCAAGAAGACTCAAGATCTAGGGACATTCTGAGATGCCATAGATACTTTGACAGTGTAATTGGACCAGAATTGTTATGCTATATTTCATCCAATACATTCATGCCTCTGTAGAGAGCTGCCTTGTACCACGCCCTAAAGGTGGCGCTGGTTTCTGCCTTCCACCTTTATGACGGTGAGTGCTCTCCGGAGTAAACAACTCCTTATTGGCTGTAGGGGAGGATGGTGGCTTGCTTCTGCATCCTAGGACCTATGGGCGATGTCTACGTGGCTTACCGGGATTGGAGGCCCAGAGGGTATTTAGCCACAAGCGGACTTCCCCCTGGGGTCATTCATCGTTCGTCTGAGAGTGTGAGTGAGTGAGTGAGTGAGTGAGTGAGTGAGTGAGTGAGAGAATGAGCGACTGAGTGAAAGATAAGAAGATAATAAAAGGCCTGAATAAACTGCAGAGAGAAGGATCCGGTGTTGCATCTTCCTTGCTGGCGAGGTTGCGCGCCACATGCCTCAATATTCTCTTCAAATGTTTCCTAAAATATATTTTGCTAAAAACTTCCTTGGGGAGCTTTCAGAGACTTTGAGCCCTACCCACTGATATTTCAATGCAGAAAATTTGAAGAGAACACATGTTTGTACAAACATCATCCTTTCCTCTACCTTTTCCAGTTCACTCAGCACACCACTTATCATCTGGCACATTCCTTCACCACTCAGAGAAACCCTAGTGCCTGTTATCTATGCGTCACACCTGGAGAAACAGATTTGTGTCCTATAAGAGTTCTGCCAGGGATGAGCAACACACTTGTGTCTACATTCTGAATCGCCTTACTTAATATGTGCTGCTGCTTCTCACGCTTGTACCTTTGGTGCAGGGCCCTCTCATGCCTATGGTGTTCACTGTAACCTACTTGCTGGTACCTCCCACAAGCAGGACAGCCCAGTATCTCTATCAGTCGCCCATCACAATCTGGAACTACTTTCCTGTCTCAGGTTCAGAGGCTCTCTGTCACTCCTATAAATGTTGCAATGAGGCTTCAAGACAATGGTACATTGTTCTTCAACCCCACACCCTAGAGAGAGCTCTAGCTGTCTTTGTTCCTGAGAACATTTCTGTGCTTGGGATCCACCCTCCCACTCTTGGACTTAATTTAAGATTAATTTAGGGAGGTCTGCAGAAAATGAAAGAATACTTCACACTCATCCACATTCAACAGAACATGAGTGGATAGGGAGAATTTCTGCTTTTAATTTTAGATTTAATTATTCTATGTGTACGAGTATTTTACCTGTATGTAGGTACGTACATGTACCACATGCATTCCTGGTACCTGTGCATTCCTGGTACCTGTGGAGGTCACAAGAGTCAGATGCCCTGGGACTGTAGTTAGGAATGGTTGAGAACTATCATCTAGGTAGTGGAAACTAAACCAGTGTTCTCTGCAAGAACAAATACTCTTAACCACTGAGTCATCTCTCCAGTCCTATGGATGGAAATTTGAAGGTATTTCTATCAACAAATTTAATGGTATTTCATAAAAGATAAAAACAAACACACAAAAACCTTTTATGTGAATTCTTTAAAATATATACAAAGGTATAGGCTGAGACATTCCTTCTTTGTAGTTTCAACTGTAAGTCTTAAAACATATATGCACACTGGTGTGACTATTACAATGTTGGCATATATACATGTCAGTGTATATATTATCATACTAGTGTACATATTAAAATAATGGTGTATATATTGCTATATTATTACAATTGCAAGATATTATAATATTAGTGTATATATTACCACACTGGTGTACATATTAAAACACAGCAGGTACTATAGGATTATGTTTTTCTCCATGACTATGTCATTAATCTCACACCAACTACTATAAAGAAACATAATCTAACACTCAGGACACACAATGGGAACATGGAAAGTCACATTAATAGGGCATGATTAGCCTCAGCCAGAGTATGTTCCAAAATGTACCCACTCACCTCCTTTAAAAAATTCTTTTACATAGTTACCTGTGAAAATGCAACTGCACACACTTTAAGGAAAGACAACAAAATCCAACTTTCAAATACATGAACTTTCTAAGTTTCAAAGCCTAATGACTAGCAAGAAGACAATAAGGCCTACATCCAAAGGAAAATTGGTCACTAGAGAAGACACAGGCATGGTGGGATTAGCAGAAATGTTAAAAGAACTATAGTTAAAATGTCCCAAATACCTATAGATTTAAAATACAGCATGAGCATAATAAGGAAAAAATTAGAAGTTATAGAAGATGAAATTCCCATATGTAAAAATATAATACAAAGTAGGGCTTTCACTGAGTGTAATTAACAAAGATCAGTGAACCTCAAGACATATTAACAGAAATGACACACAGGGAAGACCTCAGGGAAAAAAAGTGATAGAAACAGATAGAACCTCTGTGAGCAGCTTTGAGCAAGGATGATGCTAGGTTATCAAGTAGCCTAATAAATGAGTCAATTTCTACCCTAGATGGAATATCTGGATGATCTCTCTCTCTCTCTCTCTCTCTCTCTCTCTCTCTCACACACACACACACACACACACACACACACACAGAGAGAGAGAGAGAGAGAGAGAGAAACACACACCACCACCACAAGTCATAAAGTGACTCTGAAGTTACTGAATGTCAGGAAACTAAAAACAGTAAGCTCACAGAGACAGGAAACAAGGGAGCCCTGCAGTGACCTCAGCTCAACACAGAGAGAAGGCTGCCTGCTCATGGTACAGGAGCAAGAACCCCAGCCCAGCTTTGGGTATCCTCAGAGTCTTCAGCTCACAACAGTCTTGCTACCCATTAGTAGAAAAGATGAGGATTCACAAGACCTTGCATGGAACAGAGCTCAAGAGGGTGGGGAAAGGCTAACAGGTAAGTTTTGCTGTAGCCAAAAAGGAACCCAACCGTTTTCAAGTGTTACAATGAAACACAAACACATTTACAGAAAAACAAAAGTCCCCAGCCCCTAAGAAGACATTCTTCACTTAGAAAAATCACCAGGCGTGCAAAGAAGCAGGCTAATAGGTCTCAATGAGTAGAAAATGCAATTGAAACAGACCTTAAAAGTGATACTAATGATGAGATAAGCAGGCATATTAAAATCAGTTATAACTTTATCCATATCTTAAGGAGACAGACGAACATCCAAATGAAAAGTTGAATTCACATGCAAACCAAAGCCACAGACCCAGAAGCTCAATGCACTGATGCTCTAGAAACACAAACAATGTATGATGGTGCTCACTTGTCATCCCGGCACCATGGAAACAGAGGCAGAAGAACATCAAATCCCAGGCCAGCCTGGGACAGAGGTCACACAGTGCCAGAGAAGTGAGGGAGGCAGTGGCAAGGAAGAGAGATGGAAATTGTGCCACCCAAGGCCAACACATTGTTTTTCCCAGTGACGAACAAGTCACACCATCAGAGAAAAGCACAAAAACATATGTACAAGGAATTGAAGAAAAGGATGTTAGCAGCATTTCGTTAAAAACAATGGATCTTAAAACAATGGGACAGCATTTCTTAAGATAAAGATCAACCCAGAAGTATATACCTAGTGAGATAGTTTTTTTAGTAATGACAAGGGAAATATACATTTTTATTAAAATATAAAGAAGATAAAAGCATACACAGCCACAGATTCTCCATATAAAAATATTAATGGAAATTCTTCAAGCAGAAGAAAAATATGATAATAAAGGAACAAAAGGCTAATGTGAGCTTAAACAGAAATTGTTTTTCTTATTTAAACATCTTAAGGCTGATTTATCATTAAAAATAAATAATAATAAAGTGTGATGATAGCAGGAAGGGTCTGCAAGGGAGATAAAGAAGCATTCTACTGTAGGGTTTTGTAAGAATTTCTTCAATTACTTTAGCACTGGAATCTACAGAGTAACTGAACATACTTCTAGAGCTACAGTTTGTTTGCTTGTTCATTTTGAGGGTGGGTCTTGCTATTTTTCCCAAGCTGCTTTCAGACTACTATATTCAAGTGATCTTCCTGTCTCAGTCTTCTGGGTGAATGGAGTGATAGGCTTTCCTGTCTATAGCAGCTAGCATGGAATACAAAATCTGACAGACACATCTGACGTGTATTGATCACACCAGGGTAACGATCATGTGGATCGCATCAAACATTTGTAATTTTTGCATGTTGAGCATTCATAATCCTTTCTTCTAGCTTCTTAGACACAGATAGCCAACTCATTATGTCATAGGGCACTGGAAGTTAATCTACAGATTTTGCAGATTTTTAAACTTCAGTACAAAAATATTACAGACATTGTTATGCCAGGGAGTTCAACAATTTAGTCATAAGTGTTAAGATTAAACCTAGCAGAAATAGTAGAAGTGGATAATTTGAAAAGCCCTTCACCCAATAAAAAACGTATTCATATATAAAATCTTTTCTTCACAGAAAATTCCATATCCAGATAGCTTTGTCAGAGGATTTTTTTAAAAAAAGATAAGGAAGAGACAATGCTAATTCCTCACAAACTTACATAAAAGTCAAGAATGGGAAATACTTGTTATATGAACCAGCATTATTCAAATTCCAAAACAAGAGGAATTACAAGGACAGAAAAACCTAGGCCCCTGCTCCCATGTGTAAAAAAGAAAGTACTCTAAAAAGATTCAACAAGTCAAGCCTAACAATAGTAATAAATACAATTCAGCATAGCCAAGAGTGGTCGGTTCTGAGACTTTTGGTGATTTAAGCAATAAGCAATGTGATTCATCACATTAGCAGGTTAAAAAAAAAATTTGTCCGTTTGGGAAGGCAGCTCAGTAGTTATGCGTTTCCTGCACAAACAAGACCTAAGTCCACAGCCTGGAGACTGAGCACAAATCAGGCAGGTCTAAGGGCTCTGCTGCCAGTCCAGTCTAGGAAACCAGACATGGGAGTTCCCTGGAGCAGGCTGACTAAGGGGACACTAGACATACCAGTTATGCTTTGACTGGGACACCCTGCCTCAGTTGATAAGGTAGGAAGCATGCCTGTGAAAGGTTCCCTGCATCAGCCTTGGGCGAATACATGCACACACACACACACACACACACATATATGTGTACAGGCACAAACATGCAAATATGCACACACATATACACAAGCACACATCACACCCACATGAAGAAGGAAATGACAGGAAAGGGCAGTAACAATATAAACTAAATCTTTTAAAACTTCTAAGCTGGACCTAGTAGAACATGTTTTTTAATAGGCTAGCCTGGGCTACTGAGTGATATCCTGTCAAAACCAAAAAAGAAAAGAAAGGGAGAGGGGAGGGAGGGAGGGAAGAAGAGAGAGAGGAAGGAAGGAAAAAAGAAAGGCAGGAAGAGAAAGGAAAACTACTAGGAATCAAAATCTTTGTGATCTGGAAAGCAAAGATTTCAAAAATGTGGTAAGAACATTCACTAAGTGTACTTTAACATTTCTGTTCTGCTTCCTTTAACACCAAAAAAAAAAAAAAAAAAAAAAGAACTGAAATCTTATAAATAATCACAAGATGAAAATGTGCTTGTGTCCAAGTGCAGAAAGAACTCTCCATGCGCAATAATCACAAAGGAGACTGAACTTTCACAGACAAGTGGCAGAAGAAGGAAACTGTGTACAACATGGTGGATGGTGCAGCCTAAGAGCCACACCTAAGTACAGCTGCTAAAACGGCAGCTCCAGCTGCATGGAGGCATCTGTAGCTCACCTTAAGTATTTGATTTTTTAACTACTTGAAATTGGAAAGACATTAGAACAGTGATTCTCAACAGAAATTTACAATTCCTAACAATGGCAAAATTGCTGTTATAAAGTACAATGAAATAATTTTCTGGCTGGGGGTCACCACAACGTGAAGGGCTGTTCTTAAAGAGTCACAGCATTAGGAAGGTGGAGAGCCACTGCATTGGGTTAATCTCAGCCTCCCTCGGTCTGGCTCAGGTATTAGGGCTGGATATAGTGAACTTAAAATTTATGTAAGAGAAAGATTTTTTTAAAGACAAAGTCTCACTTTGTAGCCTCATTGGCCTGGAATGTACAACCCTACTATCTTCTACCTACCAAATGCAAAGATTTCAGATGGGCACCACCACACCTTAAATATGAATAAATATTAAATGCATGCATGTGGCAGAACTGTAGTTATATACAGAAAGGCTTTCTAGCCTGAATGTTCTGGTGAAGAAACAATTTCAGAAGATTATTCGATACATCTGCTAGTTTATCTTTAGCCCTGTATGTCTAAAAATCGGCATTTTTGTTAAATAAAATCAAGACCTATTTTCTTCTCCTTTTCCAAAGTTAATCTTTTTCCTCTAAAGTTTCACAAAAAGAAAACGAATTGTTTGAACACTTATCTAATGCTGGCCACTCTTCTCTGGCTTCCCTTAAGCCTCTGAATTATAGAGATCTGTTCCAGGCGGGGCTAGCTCCAAAGAGATAAGGAAGCTATGCTGTTAGGGAAGAACAGAAAAGCAAAAAGACTATGGAGAAGGTGAGAGTGAGCACAGAAAAGCAGCAGCTCAGAATCCTGTGTGAACAGATACTGTCCAAAAGACAAACTAGAAGGAAAGCAGGGGGCTGGCTACGAACACACAGGAAGGACAGCACCCACATTAGCAACCATATTCCCATGCTCATCTCAAAGTGGCAGGCATCAGCTCTAAAACCTACTACAGGATTCTAGTACTTAGCTCTATTTTTGGTATCTCGCTTCAGGGGAATTATTACTGACACCAAAGAATAAAGCAAGAATCTCTTCCACACAGCGAGACAGAGCTCATAGCTGACTACGCCTGTCCACAGAGAGTCACATGCAGTGTTACAAACAGGTAGTGAACAAAAAAGCCCCTAAAGTCCACTTACTCCTAATAACTATTTTCTGGCCAGACGTACATTCCAGTCCCTTGTCTCCTGAGCTGCACCACACTCAAGATTAAGTGTCTTATCGTCATGGTTAAGGTATGTAGCCCTCCACAAGACTGGCTCATTTTCTCCTTGTTCAGCATGCAGTATTAGTGTGTGTGTGTGTGTGTGTGTGTGTGTGTGTGTGTGTGTATGTGTACATGTGTATAATTATAAGTGTATTTTTTATGAAGTATGTGTGTGTTTGCATGTGTGTACCTTTGGCATGTGTTTACTTGCCTAGAGAGAGAAGTGAGTTGTGGTCCACTCTTAGATTTAGAAAGTCAGTCTTTGAACAAATAAAACACTCAGGAAAATATCTGGTGACAATCCATGAAGATAAAACTCTGGTAATTCTGTGCATTTATCCAGAAACCATATGAACCTGTTTAGCCTCTCTTTCTACACTGAAGGAAATTTCCAACTGAAGAATTAAGTTGAACATGTGACTTTAGACCTCAGAGGCTCAGGTTCTGCTACACAAAAGGAAGGCAAGGTCTGGAATAAAGCTTTCAAATCCTTAGAACAAATCTAAAGCATTCACAAGGAACTCTTAAAAACCAGTGGGAATTTTCACATCACAAGTCACAGACAGTGCACAGTCCACTCTACCCCAAATAATTGAGGCTGATTTCTGTCCACAAGGGCACATGGAGGGACAGTGGGGACACTGCCCATTTTCCTGTTGAAGACCAAGAATACAATCTTACCAGGTAACAATTTCTCTTAACCTCTGAAACTGACAGAAACACACACCAAGGGTCACGGCAATGAAGAAAAGCAGTGGGGAGTAAACCCTGATTTCAGAGAAAGGGCTTCCTCGTGCTCATTGAGTTCCTATAGGAACACAAACAAACCTGGTTGTACTATAGACACAATCAACACCCCAGATAGAAATCTAGTTTACAACATCTGAAGCTAGGAATCCCACATCACTCTCATTTTCTTGATAGATGGACAGACAGACAGACAGACTGATTGATTTTAGGTAGCTAGATGAATAAAGATAGATACATGAAGATAGAATAAAGCACTATATATAATACATATACTAGATATTATTTATAGTTTTGATCTTTTACTGAAAAGACAGTTTAATGCTATTTGGCACTAATATTTTATCTTTTTGTTAAAAATGAGAAAAGCATAAATTTTATCACCATAAAAAAAATTCACAAAGCACAGCCATTTACTTCTGAATGCATTGTGTAAACGATCTAAGGAGCCATGGCTGAGAAATGCTCCCATATTAACAGATAACTTTGAATGTAAGTTTATTGGGCTATGGCCTGGGAAGCTGTTTCAGTCTGTAAGAGCGCTACTGTGGAGGTGGAGTTGGGAAGAATCGTAGGAGTCACTACGGTCAACCTTGGGCCTCTGAGCATGTGCTCACACATGCATACATACATGCACACATACATAGAAACAGACAGACAGATACACACACACACACACACACACTTCCATCTATACTATGAATTTCCAAAAGTCTTATGCTATTATTCAAGTCTAAATAAAATTCTCAGCATATTGGAAGCCACTGCACACTCCTGGCTGAGGAAAACAGGTGGACAGTGAGTGGTCTCAGACTTCTGTCTTTTAAAGGTCATCACAATGAAACAGTTCACAATTCAGTACAACTTCAAGTTTAGCGTAGAGGAGGAACAGTGAGCCATTTCAAACTCCCCAAAGTTGAGTATAGCTTTTTACTCTCTACTAATCATCAAAAGCTCTAAGGTTATCTGCACACCACAAATCTGTCCATTCCTTTTTTTTAAAAAAAAAAAAAAAAAACTTTATTTATTTGCCTTGGTGTTTCCCTGGAACTGGAACTACAGACAGTTGTTAGCTGCCATGTGGGTGCTGGGAATCGAACCCGGGTCCTCTGGAAGAGCAGACGGTGCTCTTAACCGCCGAGCCATCTCTCCAGTCCCTGTCCTCTTGAATAAGAACAGAGTAGAGAGAAAACCAAGCCAACAACCAACATGAGCTGTGCCGAGGTAAAAAGGTCATCTATGGCAGGAACTCACAACAATTTAAAGAAACACTAGCCCATTCAACAGGCCTTTGATCTCAGCAGAAACAGATGGATCTCTCTGAGTTGAGGCTAGCCTGGTCTATATAGGGAACACTGGGACAGCCAGGGCTACATAGGGAGACCCTGCCTCAAGCAGCAACTATAAAAACCTTGAGCAGGGATGTTCCTTGTTTTCCCTTATTACAGGCAAAGCCAGATCCAGCTGATCCTGACATCTCTCTCCACCACACTCAGTGTAGGCTGCAGCAATGGTGACCTAACACTCCCTTCTTCCATACTCAGGAGAGGGCCACAGCAATGATGGATCTTGCGGTTTCAGCATTTTAGAGTTTTTCACTTACCACATCTCATAAATATTTTAATTAGAAAAAAAGTACAAGTTCCAGAAAGGACTTTGGAGAGAAATGTAAAAAGTGTTCACACAATAGCATCAATAGATATGCCCCTCAACCACCCAGGAAAGGAAATGGGTTTCTTCCAAGGTCTTTGTTCACATGTTGTTTAGAAGGCAAGTTTGAACTAAGTAGACATTTCCCGATATACTGTATATTTAATAAAAATAGTCTGCAATATCAGGGGACAGAGTCACTCACAAACAAGCCATGAAGGTCAAGGAGTGGTGACCTGTGCCTTTAATCCATCAGAACCTCTGTGAGTTCAAGGCCTAACAGCCAGGCGCTGGTAGCTCACACCTTTAATCCTAGCTCTTGGAAAGTTGACCCATGAAGTAAAATAGCTGGATGGAGAAAGAGGGATGAGGGGAAGGCAGAAGTTCTCCTCCCCTTTCCCTGAGCACCCAGTCAGTCTGAGGACTCGTGGAGACTGAGGAGCTGGCTGGGTGAGAATTGGCTGTGGTTTGTTTCCTCTCTCTGATATTCCAGCTTTTCCCCAATATCTGGCTCCAGGTTTTATTATAACACCAAATAGAATCTGTGCAAAATAGACATAAACAGGGACTGAAAGGACTACGGGGGCCTCATCTAGCGTAAGTTGGGAACTGCAAAGAGTGCAATGCCCAGAGGAACGGTGAGGAGCAGAATGAGTTAAAGGAGACCAGGCAAAAGAAAACAGTTCTGAAAAGGGAGGATGAGACCCAGGGAACCCCATGACTCCAGAGGGCATCCCACACTGTCCTTCCCCGACCCATGTCTTAGGTGCCCAGAATGCCAGAGACAAAGACTTAAGGAGGAACCTTTGAAGAAGTGACCTCAAGCTTCTTCTCTGAACTATCACTCCACAGGGAGTGTGATGGAATGCAGGGGGAATTTTCTGCGTGCTGCAACAAGGAGGATTTAACTTGTAGGGCCAGTTACTGTGGACAGTCTACACAGGAAAGAACGTTCCAGAGTCACACCTGATTCTCAGACTCCTGCAGGACTTAACTGCAGGTGGAAACCTGTACAGAACTATTAAGCCCACAGCTTTACCAGTGTGTGCCCATGCATGCGTATGCTCATGTTCACACTCAAAGATTCACATAGAATGCATGCTTGCTACTGAGTGCGACTGGACGTAGAGCCAGAAGTGAATGGCGGGGGCCTTCTACTCTCTGTCTTGGTTTCTGATGTGGAATCTCACTGAAACTGGGGCAATCAGCAAGTCTAACCTGCTATTTATTAAGCTCAGGAATTCTCCAATGTCAGCTTCCCAATGCTAGCATTACAAGCATGAACCATCCAAGCTGGATTTGTACTGGGGATCTGAACTCAGGTCCTCAGGCTTGTATGGCAAGCCTTTACTAGCTGACCCTCTACTTCTGTCCCTTGAGTTTGCTTTTAGACATAAGTACAAAGTGTTTCATTGTTGTTTTGTCTACTCAGAATTTTCCAACCTTGTAGTCATAAGTGGGTCTGCCAGTGCTCAGTACTGGGGACACAGAGCACTCACTCTTGCTTAAGGAGCCTCTCATGAGGCTAACTCCTCTACCTCACCAGCTGCTCCACACACAGCATGGGAGGGAGTTCAGCATTTTCCCGAACCCTCATGCCTCACTTCTTACGCACACATCTCAACCCTGACCTTGCAGGAGTCTGCTGAGTGAGCACCTATATGGCAAACCACTCTCCAATTGAGACCCTCACTTCCCTGGTCTCCGGCTTCCACAGCACACTTTACTTGTCTGCTGTTTGTTGCCTGGAGTTTGCAGGTGGAAGGAGCACAGCAGAGCCCTCTTCTGTGTAGAATCTGCGTGTGGTACAGTCTGTGCCCCCTGGTTTGTGGCAATCCCACTTCCCAAGTCTTCTGAACCAGAGAACTAGAGTCACTTTTGTCTAATTTATTATCTTTGATTCTCTCGAAGCAAATGTTTACCATGTCCATCCAAATTATCTCTCACTGTAAATCTTGCTAAAATCTAAAGCATATGCTTGCTCATTTTCTGAACTGTAATGCAGTAATAAATAGTTATGTTCTTAATGTGAAGATGATTAACTTGACTATCTAGAATGAGGAAATGAATTTAAATAATTATGCACAGATTTATTAACAACAAAGTTATTTTTAAAGCTTAGAAATAGCCAATTAAGGGAATAATTTGGCATTTTTATTGTGCATGCATCCAAAAATGACATTGAAGTCACTAAAGTTATACTAAAAGGAGAATCATTATTACAAAAAGAAATATTTTTCATGGTGTTAAATTAAAAACTGGGAACTGTAGAGATAGCTCAGTGGTTAGAGCTCTTGCCACTCAAGTATAAGGACTGGAGTTCAGATCCCCAAGACCCACATAATGACAGGTGAAAATAGTGGGCACCTATAATTTCAGCCTTGGAAGGTAAGAGATAGGGTACTCAGAGGAAACTGACTAATAAGCCACATCAATGAGTGCTGAGACACACACCCCCCATTCTTGTTTTCAACTGAAAGCCACAAGAATACCGGCAAAGCCATGAGAATGCTACCAAAGTTATTGAGACACTAGCAAACCATGAAAACACTAGCAAAGCCACAAGACCACTAGCAAAGCCATGAGGAGGCTAGCAAAGCCACAAGACCACTAGCAAAGCCATTAAAACACTAACAAAGCCATGAGAACATTAGCAAAGCAACAAGAATGTTAGCCAGCACCTGAAATTCATCTCTGCACCAAAGCCAGAAGGAACTGAAGTCATGTAACAGTTTCTGAATGACAAAACCCAGAATGAACCAGACTCCAGGACATAAGCAGAGCTCCTCAAACCAGCCCAAGTGGAATGACAGGGATGCTAAGCAGCCATAGGTAACTGTCATTAGAGATGATGAGTTTTACACTAAGAAACATGTGCCTATTTAAAAATAAAAAAAGTCATTCAGAATCATGTCAAATATTCTTAATAAGCAATTATAATTTGGGAATGTGATTCAGTAACAGAGAGCTCTTGGTTGACATGAATGAGACTTGTAGTGGGATTTGTCTCTCCTACTGGTTTAATAAAAAGCTGATTGGCCAGAAGGCAAACAGGAAGTGTGGGCGGGGTTACAAGACTAAGAAAACTCTGGGAACATGAAAAGCAGAGCAGAGACAGCAGAAGAAAGAAGACAACTATGAGAAAAGGTACCAAGTCACATGGCAAAACAGATTAATGAAAATTGGTTGGATTAAGATGAAAGAGATAGCTAGTAGTATGTATGAGCCATAGGTCAATCAGCATAAAATTAATATAAGCCTTTGTTTAATAATTTGGGGCAAAGTGGCAGCAGGGTTGAGAGCAGGTCTGAACCTCTGGGCTAGGCTGGAAAGTCCAGGCCAGAAACTTCATACTATAGAGACGTTGAGTTTGATTGCCAGCATTGAAGAAAATACATTAAGACCTTGATTTAGGGAATGGAGAGATGGCTCAGTGGTTAAGAGCACTGACTCTTCTTCCAGAGGACCTGAGTTTGATTCCCAACACCCACATGGCAGCTCACAACTGTCTGTAATTCCAATATCTGACACCCTTACACAGTTATACACCGATTGGCAAAACATCAATTCACATAAAATTAAAATGAATATTAAAAAGACCTTGGTTTAAACTATTTTTGAATAGTCAAAAAGATCTTTGAAACACCTAAAGGAAGCCACCAGCTTAACAGTCAAGGCACCAGCCCTTTGACTGTTCATCAAAATTTGTTGTGGAATAATCTTTTTGTACATTGTAAAGATTTGTCACTCTGATTGGTTTAATAAAAAGCTGAAGGACCAATAGCTAGGCAGGATTTTCAGGGCAGAGAGAATGCTGGGAAGAAGGGCAGAGTCACCAGCAAATGTGGAAGAATCAGCATAGACTAAAGTACATAGAATTCACAACACTTAATGCTACAAAACTGAGCTCCAGCAAGAGCTTGCTCGTTTTAAGTACCCTATCCCCTGTAAAGAGTCCATAAACATTCCTAACAAATGTCTGGAGGAATATTCAATGTCAGTGTCTTTTGATATGGGACATTTGGCCTCCGTCCCCTAACTCAGATTTTAAGTTGTCTCTGAAATGATGAGGCCAGTGCACCCCAACACACACACACCCACAGTTGGGCTGAGGAGACAGAGCCAGAGGATGAAGTGAGTGTGGTCAGCTAAGTCTGGCCTTCCCACATTTTACTTTACAACATCAACAGCTTATTCTGACCCAGCTGTATACACATTCCTTCTGGACTCTTTACAAAAGGTAGGAGAATTCTCAAAACCATTCCTTAAGTGCATATAATATTTCAGAAATATATGTGCAAACAAAACAACAAACTAAAGCAAGAGGCAAAATAAGCAAGGCTGAGGCAGAAGGACTGTAAATTGAGGATAACAGGATGCATAGTGAGTTGGAGGGAGCTCTCAAAACAAGCAAGAGAAAGAAAAAAATGAAAAAATGTGTAATATAAAAACTGTAGATTAATAGCGGCATCTGTGCAATCCAGATGGTAAAGATGGATAACTCCAGAAATTATTACCTTAGTCATTTTGCTCAACTGGCCAGTCCATTTAAAGGCATGCATGTCCTTCCCAATCACCCTCTTTCATTCAGACAAAATTCTCTCCTTATTCCAAATACTGTATATTTTCTAAAGAAGTATTCTTTAAAAAAATTTCAATATGTATCAATTAGAAATATTATGTGTGTGCACGTACAAACACACACTGAGCACTCGCAGATATCATAACTGTGTGAAATAAACTTCTACAATAATCTCATCATATGCACTGCTCTTAGACCTGGATCCTCTTCCTAACCCTAACCCTTTTCCCCTATTGCTAACAGAACAATGAAATCAATCTTGTGGGCTAGTTGAATTTAAGCACTAGGAAAAGAACTAAGACTGTCAACGGCCCTCACTCTGGGTTTGGGCTCACGTCTGCACACAGATGCATTCCTTTTCCTCTCTGCTTTGAAATTCCCAGACAGGTTGGTTTGTGCAGGGGGGGGGGTCATACCTGAATTACAACATGCCAGAAATCTTAAAATAAGTCCACCATAAAGGTGTTAACTCTTGAAAGTGTGTAAGGAAGTTAGTTCTAGCTGCCTCTACACACATAGAGCGGAGAGGAAGAAGCAACTGAGATAGTGTGAGGTAGCTTCAGGCTAAGGAAGGGAGAAGTGGATAGAGAAGGAGAAAAGATGTTCAAAGTTCAAGGATCCACAAGAGGCAGATACTTCTAGGGTACCAGGAGGAGATGGACAAGGTTAAATTATGAGCTATGTGCCTGGTCCAAATGAATGAATGAATGAGCGCAGCTTGCTATTCATGGTTCTATGCTGTTGCTTCTTTCCAAACATCTTAGTGATATAAATCACCCTTCCTTCACCTTTGCTTTCAGGACTTGGAATCTGAGTAATTTTATTTATGTGACTCACCCAGGTACTTACTTGAATGGGAGTGCCCTTTGCAGGTAATGAAAGACATAACCTAATTAGAAACTCACATGAGTTCCCTTCTAAATGAAGATTTAAAATATTTAGCAAGCATTAAACCTAATATCAAAAATAGTTGCTGAAGCTACCATTTGTTTTTATTTTTTCTTGTGAATTTCCTTAGACGGAAGCTGGCATTGTGCTTACACTTTTGCTTCTCTGGGCTCTTGCTGCTGCCGGCCGGCACTTACTATCTACAGCGGCCTTCATACAGCTTTGACTCCATGATTGCTAAATACCCTTGTAAAGATACTACTATTTGTCAAAATCAACATTAGAAAAACATTTAGATACAGGACCATGAGTCAAGCTTTTCTTAAGTTGCTCAAATGTGACTGAAATCAGAGTTTTACAGAGAGACTGTCCAACAGTCACCAAGCGGTAACTCTGGTCTTTGTTCCCATCTGTCCAGCACGGACCTCCTTGGCTACTGAAAGTGACAGTGGCACTGGATTTCACCCTGTAAAGGGCAGTGTCACTTTATTCTTCTTTGCATCACATAGAGTTTATGTGGATTCAGCAAGTTTATAAAAATGATAGCTAAGCAGAGAAGAGACATGAGCCTGGCTTCCAAGTAAAAAATAAAGGAGAGACTGGAGGCAGAAAAGGTGAAAAGGAGGGTGTTTCCTGGGTGTTTCAGTGTGTTCCCCCAAAATGAAGGTCAGCTGTGACATCCCAGTGGGCAGCTTACAGCCTGTCAGGTTCCTGCAATTCTATCTGGAGAAGGGGGTGCTATCAATCTGTGCTTCAGCCTGGGAATTCTGACGCATGCTCTGAGCCAAGCGTCTAAAGCATGAGAGGAGACTCCAGATTTCTGACAACACTCCTGGCACAATGTACGGCCCAGGTACACCAACAGCAGCAAGGCTGCCCAAACCTGTGGACTCCATCCTAAGTTCCGAGGAAAAGCAGGCAGCAAACTCAAGCAGGATAATGGAGAAGACTTTCCTAGGAGGTCTGCTTGGCTATGTTCAAAATGTCTGAATGAAAGTCAACAAGAAAAATGAAAAATCATTAAAAAGATGAAGGATCATAAAACTGAAAACTAGGGATGGGAGTTAGGGGTGGAGGGAGGGGATGATGACAAGATGATGACGAGAACCAGCTAACATGAGCAGTAGAACCAAAGAACTGTGAGGCTGGAACAGGGGCAGTGAGGGCTCAGTCATGGAAAAGCAACGGTGAGGGGCATCTTGGCTGAAGGCCGCTGCCTATACTGGGCCCTTCCAACTAGAAAGCAGAGGGGTAATGTAGGAGGAGAACAAAAGGACCTGCTAACCCAGAAACTTCAGACTCACTGAGAGATTCATTATTTCCTGGGGTAAAAGGGAAACATCTTTTGGATAGAGAGGATCTGGACTGGTTCAAAGAGCAGCATGAGGAAAGCGTGCAAGCCTGTGTCCATTCCGGCAGACAGTCTTTAGGATGTTCGTTCTGACCTTCCAAGGGCTTGAATAAGGTCAACTCTAAAGATAAAAGAACACACTGGATGCCCCAGGCAAATGCAAGAAGGAAGTGCTGGGAAGCCATTAGCTGCCTCACACACTGGCCTCCCTTGGGCCTTTTGGAGAAACAGGGCTGGCAGGGTTTGCCTGAGACAGTCAAGGAAGCCAGCTGTCACTTTGCACTCAGAGGTGCTTTGCAAGGAAACCTCTAGGTTTTGTTTGTTTGTTTAAGAATTAGTTGCAATGACTGGTGGATGCTTAAGATAGGGTAGCCCAAGGGACTTAAAATCAGCAAGCAGTATGGCTGAACAGACTACTTCTAACCCAGAAACCTGTCAGAGAAGGTTTGGAGAAGAGCCCAAGTACTGTCACTCACGTGTACCCACCCCCCCCACACACACACCCCAGCAACACATACCCAGAAGTTAGCTGGATCATAAAGACAATTAACAGAATAATCAGTTCACTAGTTCAGATATAAATGGGCTACAGGGAAAAGTCACTCACTGAGTGGGGAAAGGTGTTTCTGGAAGGTAAACTTTGTTCCCAGACCCTGTCTTGCCACTCTTCTTACTGGCTACCATGAGGTGAGCAGCGTCCTCCGTCACATCTACCTCCACCTTTTCACTGTCCCTAACCCAGTCCCGTAGCAATCAAATTAGCCAAATTAGCCAGCACTTTGTCTGGCACCTTTGAAACCATCAGAATAAATCTGTTCTTTAAGTGGTGATGAAAACCGAACATAGTGCCATAGTCCTACATATCTAATGAATGTACGCACAGATAATGATATGTATATAAATTCTACAAAAATACACATTTAATTAAAGATCAGAAGTATATGCATTTAGATATGTGTAATTAGCACACACACACACATATACACACCAGTTCCAGGGCTTCCTGTGGATATGAAAACTTTATGATATTCAAGGCCCCCATACTAAATGACATAGTATTTCCATAGAATTTCTGTATACTTTTCATTATCTTTGGATTATAGTGACTGCCTGCTACAGTGTTAATGCAGTGTGAATTGTATTGTTTGGGGGGAGGAAAATGACAAGAAAAAGGGGTGCATGCATTCAGTGTGTGCTCGCAGTTTTCTGAGCATTTTCAATGTCGGGTGACAGCACAAAAGACTGGAGAGTCCCGCACATAGCTGTCGGTCCCATCAGCGTCTGCGTGCATGAACATACACATTCCCAGAGGTATACCTACTTACACACATACATAATCGGAAGGAGTTCCTTATTGATTCCTTGTTCATTTTCTAGTCAAAGTTCTTATGAATACACTGAACATACAACATACAAGGTGGTACACAACTGCAGTGCTAGCCATTCCTGGGGTAAGATCACTTGAGAGGAGGAATTTGAAGTCAGCAAGGACAACATGGCAAGATCCCATCTCAAGAAAAACAACAGTAAAAGTAGTAAGAGAAAGGGAACTACATGTTTGCTTTAAAAACACATTATTAAAGAGTCACCACTGTTTCAATGATAAAAATCAATGTACCATCTCCAACCACAGAGGAAGAGCCCTGCCCAGATACCTAAGCTGGGGAAGGCTGGCTGGCGCTTGTGTGTTCTCTCTCTCTCTTTCTGTCTCTCTCTCTGTCTCTCTCCCTCTCTCTGTCTCTCTGTCTGTCTGTGTCAGTCTCTCTGTCTTTCTGTCTCTCCCTCTATCTCTCACTCTCTCTGTCTCTCTGTCTGTCTCTGTCTTTCCGTCTCTCTCTCTCTCTCCGTCTCTCTATCTCTCTCTCTCTCACACACACACACACACACACACACACACCTGGACCACACGTTCCCCTCCCTCCTCTCCTTCGCCCTCCACCCACCCACTCATCCCCTGGCTGTTCCCATCCTCCAGTCTACTCCTCCTCCTTTTCTGTTCAGGAAAGGACAGGTCTCCCATGGATTATCAACAAAACATGGCATATCAAGTTGCTAAACTCCTCACCATTTATTAAGGCTGGGCAAGGTATGTAGTAGGAAGAATAGGGTTCCAAAAGCCCATAAAGAGTCAGCATGCTCCCACTATTAGGAATCCCACAAGAAGACCAACCTACACAACTGTACCATGTGCAGAGGGCCTAGGTCAGTCCCTGCAGGCTCATCAGTTCAGTCTCTGTGAGCCCCTGTGAGGCCACGTTAGTTGATTCTGAGGACCTACTTGTGCTGTCCTTGATCCCTCTAGCTCAATCAATCCCTCATTCCCCTCTTTTGCAGGATTTCCCTAATTCCATCTAATGTTTAGCTGTGAGTCTCTGCATTTGTTTCTGTCAGTTGCTGGATGAAGCCTCTCTAGTGACAATTAGGCTGAGCATCAATCCCAGCACATTTCACAGGCAAGACAAACTAGAGGTCAAAGGTTATGTGACTGGGCTAGTATCCCAATACGTCTTGCTTGGTCACAGGAGATGGTCAGTTCAGGTTACATATCTACGATTGCTAGGAGTCTTAGCTGGGGTTGGTCATTCTTTTAGAATTCTGGGAGATTCCCTTGTGCCAGGATTTACCTGACCCTAGAAGGAAGGCTCCCTATGTCCAGTAGTTCTCTGCCTCTCTTCACACCCCAACCTGACTGCTCGTGTCCCCCATCACCCCTGCCCACAGTCCACTCACAAGATCTCTTCTTTTTCCCCTTCCCAGAGAGATCTAGGCATCCTAGGAAAGGATTTTTAAGATACTGAGAATTGAGAAACTCTCAGAGTTGATGAGTCAGATCAGGGACTGGATGCCAGGATGCCAGGACAGATGTGAATTCGACCATCATGGGGGTCTTTAAACAACAATTCTAAGAGATGGGAGATGGCTAGTTCACCTCTTGCCTCAGAAAGAACTGTGGCGAGAAAAACATTAAATAAATATATCAATAAATAACAAGCAAGGAATCCAAATCTAAATTCTTAGGGTGGTTAAAATGCAAGATGAAAATGGTGCTGAGAAGAGATCTGGATCAGGAGAGCAAGATTTTATATCCCTTGTTCTCCTAAACCTGAGGAAGAAAAAAGATCTGGAAAGAAAAAATTAGAGGGTACATTCAGTGTCCTACATTCAGCTTAGACCTGGAGTCCTCGGTCGCCATGGAGCTAGGGAAATCTGGGAAGACATTTGCTAGCTTCTTCCCTTTTTCATGATGAGGGGTTGTGATCTCAGTGACACATGACACATGATCCAGTGGTAGGAGCAAGAAGAATGGGTAGAGGGTCAGTCAGCAAGATGGGCCAGAGGGTTCTGCTCCTTGCCTAAGAAAGGTTGATCAGAGGAAGGGAGGGAGGGACGAAGGGAGGGTGGTGTTTCAGAATAGTCTGGGCCACACACCCACCCCATTTCTGTCCCATGGACATTGCATCCAATCCTACTAGCTTAGGACTCCATCAAGAGATGGAGAAGCCCAGACCACCCTAGCAGCAGTGGGGTAAGAGAGGCAGGCACAGAGGGTAAAGCTGCTAAGATTCTTGAGTTTTATCCAGAAGCAATGTCAAAAGTGCTAAATTGGATAGAACTGACTGGCTATGGCTAAGACTACATTAAAAATTTCCACGATCTGCCTGAATGTGAGTTTGAAACCAGAATATAAATTGTAGCATAAGAAATAAAGAAAGTCATAGTCTGTGACTGTGAAATTCATGTGCATTACAAGACTGATTGATTTTTCTCAGCATGAACTGCTTCAATATTATAAGTGACTATTTGGTTAAGGTCAAATTCTATCCAGAGGCAGCAGTCTTGGTGATCTGGCTTTTGAATAGAACTCACTAATTGTGGTCATCTGTCTGGATTTTGTCCATGGTCTTTTCTGGTCTCTGACAGTGCTGTGATGGCCTCACAGCTTCACTAAGCTGCACCACTGCCCAGAAGTACATGGAACAAACCCTGGAGGTCCTTAGACCTGGCTGAGAGGCAACAGGGACAACAAACCATGCAAACTACCGGCTGTGGGTCACAGAAAAAATACTCCATTCTGTCTTCTCTCCTCTCCAGCATCTGTCAGTCCATCCATCCATCCATCTGTCTAGATATATGTGTGTTTACAATGCAGGGGCTGAATCCAGGGTCTCATGTATACCAGGTAAGCACTCTACCATTGACCAAAAATCTCTTTATATAAGCTAAAGACCCTGAGCTTCAATGTTACTGACATTTTGAGTTACTTCATATTTACAATTTTTTTTTTTTTTTAGCAAGGATTGGTAGATTTCTGCAGAATGCTGTTAGAATTACACACATAGGTCAGAGTAATTTTGAAGCAATAAAAAAAATGTCAGAAGTCTGTTGAAGACTTGAAAAATTGATTTTTAACTAGTACTAACATTTCATGGTTATGAGGAAGACACAAAAGAACAAAAAAAAAATGGTTTTGCTCTCTTTATAGCTGGCAAGTAATGGAAATAACCTAAACTCCAGAATGAGGACAGAAATCATCAAGAGGCTACTGAGGAAATTGTAGCATACCTCTACTTGGGAGTCAAATACCAAAAATTTAATTCTGGAAAACAAGCAAGATACAAAGCCTATTTATCTGGTGAAAAACTAGAAGACATAATAGGCCTTATAATCACATTAGTAGAGTCTCCAAACCTACTAGAGGAATCTAACGTGATAGCTCAATACTCCTAAGTTACAGGAGAAGGGTGAGATAGCTCAGTTGGTAAAATGAGCTGCAAACATGGGAAGCTGAGTCACATCCCCAGAAACCATATAAATAAGGTGTGCAGTGTGGTACACACCCTTGTAATTCCAGCCTTGGGGAAGCAGGGACAAATGGATCTCTGACCAGCTAGTTGGTCTACCTGGCAAGGTCCAGGCCATGAAAGACTGTCTACAAAAACAAGGTAGACAGAAACTAAAGTCTAACATCCTAGGCTGACCTCTGGTCTCCACATCTCCACATCCAGGTACATACACACACACACACAAAATACTTATGCATAGAGTATCAGCTAGATAAGATTTGTACTATGTTCTAGAAAGTCATATAAAACATTTCCAGCCAGTCAGCCAGCCCTATGCCCTAAAAATAATCAAAGGGAGAAACTGACTACAGCCAGGGTGCATTCATGTTTGGCAATTGTATTATAATCTGTCTAGTGCACTGTAATGAATATCATCAAAGGTCCCATGAGAAATCCTGTAGATAGTATTGTAGTTTATTTTATAGAAATTAAAGGAAAAACTTGCCACCTGCCTAAACATAGATTATCAGATAAAGAAAAAAACTGCAATCCAGAAGCAGGGTTCTGCCACATTTTGAACATTTTCCCACTGGCTACGTGCAGTATTTTTCTTTTTCTTACAGTGATGATTGCCAAAGATCTACTTATAAATGAACAATACAAGTGATTTCTTCTTACTGAGAGCAGGCACCACCATACAACCATGGAGCCTGCAGGCTCTTAAGACACAGGAAGAGAAACACAGAGGACACTTACCAAGAAACCTGGAGCTCATTAATGGGCTGGCTGTCAATCCCTGAGATTTCTATTATTGCAGTAACTTACTTTAAAACAACAGTAAAGATAAGACATCATCTTCATAGAAAAGAAGTTCCAAAGAACAGCTGAGGTGTCTAAAGAAAGGACCAATGAGGAGTCACTCCTCTGTCCAGACCATAGGAGTGCTTAGCCAACTGACAGAGGTCAGTTCCCATTCTGGCTCACAGAGCACTCGAGAGCTAAGGCATGTGTGCTATTAAATGCTATTAAATAGCATTGATGGAGCTTTGGGAAGCATCTATATCCAGAGACCTCCTAGTGCTCAAGAGAATCACTACCTCATAGTTGGTGGCTTTCTTATTTGCTTTTGCTTTTCTTCACCCTAACTCTAAGCACTAACGGATGGATGGATGGATGGATGGATGGATGGATGGATGGATGGATGCCATACTGCATTTTGTGTGGTTTCCTTTGAAACCCAGAGCAATGCTTGTCATACCCATAAAGCAAACTGATGATAAGTAGCATTAGTAGCTGACTGTGTCATTCAGAGGATATAACTGTCCTGAATCTAGCAGAACTAGAATTCCACTTGGGGAAGCCCACTGAAGGGAGAATATCCATAGGACTGATGACTTCAGAGGAAGACCATCTGTCAGAGGGACACTGAGGAAGCCAGGGCAACCTGTAAAGAAGTTGAGAATGCCAGAGAAATTCAAGTAACTTGGAGAACAATCTGTGGAGATGTTAAGGAGAAGGACCAAGCAGTGGACACAGCGAAAGCAAATGAAAGTCAGCCCTTCCTATGCTATGCAGGTGAGCAGACTAGCCAGGGACACAGAAGACCACCCTGAGGAAGACACCCTGCAGAGTAGGAGAGTTCACAAATAGCAAGAGATTACAGCACCACAGTCTTCAGGACATTACCACAGGATGCCCTGGCTAGGGAGGAGAGGGTGGAATGTGAGCTGGACTCTGACAGAGGGATCAGCAGATAAACCCAATGAGGTCACGTAACAGTCAGAGCGGCGCGTCTTCAGTACACAGCGGAACTGTAAGCAAATTGGTGAAAATGCTCAAGGAATCCACTCAGGAGTTACGAACAGACACCTCTCTGTAGTATATTGCTGCTAGGAAATGGAATGCCTTTGCTGGCCTCTCTCACAGCTGTGTTCCTATGCATGTACACCTACCCTTAGAGACAAGACTGACACCATCTCATCCTTTCAGGGAGCAGTGTGAATAAAGAATTAAACATGGACTTTCATGTCTTTCAGTTAAATCGGAAATCACACAGTCAGACCTTGCCTCAAAATACAAAATTAAATGACGAACAGTCTGGGGCCACAGAGTGTGGCTCAGGAGCAGCATACCTGCTGGCTTCCTGCACGCAGGAAACCCTGGGTTCCACAACATTGAAAACCGAGGGCTGCAAACGGAGCCCACGGGAGCCACATTAATGCTGAAGAGCTGCCTCGGTGGATAACTGAAGGTCTTGTAGCTGTTACCACCACAACCTCGGGGTTTTCCTACTACTGCACTGGAACACAGAGGAACACACAGGGTTGGTGTGTGTAAAGGCACCCAGACCCTAGAATCAAATTCTGGTTCTCCTTGATCCAGTGCTGAAAATTATACAAACTTGAGCCAGATCCTTAACCTCTCAGGTTCCTCCCCATAAGCCTTGTCCAGGGATATGTCTGAAGATTAATGAAGCCATGCTTTTAGACCACCTGAGGCACTTCCCCTGTGCTTCTAGAGAGGCATGTTATGAATTGGCCCCCAAATGAATTGATTCTTTGGGATCAGAAGCAGGAAGGAACCAAAAACTCAGTTGGCAGCAGAAGCTACCATTGTGCAGGCAGCAGTGCTTGCTCCGGACTTGTTTACCTCAGTGGGTTTATTTATTTATTTTCAAATAGCCATCTGGAAAGAAGCTAGGAATTACTGCAGACACGACACAGGGCTCCGGCTCTGCTGGGATCTCGGGAGGAGTCTAGAGGCGGCTCAGATTCTCCTCTTCACCCACAGAGTCAGCACTTTCTGGAGCCAAGTCTGTAAATCCCATACCTACTGCAGGGCAGGGCGTGCATGCCTGACCTGGGCATTTGGGGTATCTTACGCTCCAAGCAAGCCTGGACTACTAGCAAAATCCAACAAAATGAAATAAAAGAAACAAAGCAAAATAAATCACACGCAGAACACCATATGTCAAGTTTTCTGTCTCAAATTTCCCTTCTCATGAGAATATCTAAAGCCCACCATAAACCCCACGTTTCTAAAATATTCTGACATTTTGGACGCCTCTAATACTTGATAAGTTACATTCTTTCTTAAAACAGTCTAGCATGGGTTTGCCTAATTCTACTTGCTTCTGTTCTGTGGACTTGAATAAAGTTTAGAATAAATGGGAAGTTCTTATTGGTATGAGAGAGCCACAGAATAACTTAAAAGGAGTTTTTTTAAGAAGCTTGCAAAGAGGAGTCATAGGTCAAACCCCATGATGTTTTCGTAGTGCATACAAGCAGACTCATCTTTGCTGAATTATTCAAGGTTGGCAGTTAGACGTGAAAGAATGTGTGGCATATATTCCACTTACTACTATAAAGAACGTCTTGGCAGGGCATGGTAGTGTACATCTGTGACCCCAGCCTTGGCAGGATCCAAAGGAGGGCCAGCTTGGGCTACACGGCAGGACCCTACTAAAAACAGGAAAGGGAGAAGGGGAAGAAAGAAGGAAGGGGAGAAGGAATGTATAAAAAAGAACACTGAAATAAACAAATAAAGGTTCACTCAGAGATGGGTACCTTCTTCCACTGTATTTGCTACCGAGCCTCTGCGTGGACTAGCCTCAGGTCACTGTGGTTCCCTCCACATTGCCGCAGCTTCAGGGAAAGCACCTTCTTCAGTTATGCCCTGACCCCAGTTTTCTTTTACAAGATGATAAGAAATCGGCTTGGAAGGAGTTTTGATTGACAGGAGAGCAGGAAAGAAACCAGGACCAAGACATCTGCGCCATCCACTTACCAGGATTCGGAGAGTCCCATACCACCATGGCGAACAAAACCATGGTCACAAGTCCAGCAGCCTTTCTGCTGAGCAAACTGAGGGACCAACTATGTTCCAAATCACCATTATTCATTCATTCATTCATTCATTCATTCATAAGTTTAAGTGGAAAGTCTACACTGGTATGGTCTGGATGAATGGAAGCAATAAGCCCCAATTTTCCCATGAGCATGCATAAGAACTGTGTTCATTTAGACACAGCTGTCAAGTACAGGGGCTCAGGCTAATCTTCCCAGCTCATGGGCCCAGGTGTGCTTGCTGGCTTCTCAAAATTAGTTTGGTAAATGAGTTGTGCCAGTCTATCGTTTGTCACTAAAGTCATTTAACAATGAGTATCCATCTCATCAACTCATACTCTGCCAAACATTTTTCTCCAGGGTGGTTTCTTTTTCTTTCCTTCCCTTGAGTACTCTCCAGGCTTTTGTGTGCCTAGGAAACACCTAATTCTCTCCCCCCTCCATCTTCTGTTTAGATACAGGCTGGGACAATTGTCCTGGTACAGCTCTCCATCTTCTTCCGCTCCGAGCACCTCAGCCCTGCCATCTCCTGACTGGGGGCTTCAGCTCTGCACCTACACTGTCAGAACACTGCTCTTCTAGGCTGTATTGTTTTCACCCTCACTTTTTAGAAGGTTTCCCGTCTGTGTTTAAGACAGCCAAGCTACCCTAGCTTTTAACCAGGCACAACCTGCCATCCTGCAGCAGCTCAAACTACTGCTTCCCAGTGAATCTCAGCTTAGACACTCTCCTTACTGCCGAGAGCTAGTGATTCCTTGAGTCCATCTGAGAGGTGATTTTATTTATTTATTTATTTTTAATTCAGCAGTTGTGTCATTGTATTAAGAGCCCTTATCTGTAAAAGATCCCCTTGCCTAAGTGGCTAAGAGTTGGCCTGTCACCCTGATTCTTCTCTCCCTTTAAGGCTATAAAAATAAAGTCCTTTAGAAGTTTCCAAATCTAAACATGAGTCATATTTTGCTTGTGATTAGCTCAGTGACTAGTCAAGTGATCACTGAGCTTAGAGTTTAACAGGGATCCTTACAAAGTTTGTCTATAGAAGACACTCTTGTCTAACAGTAGTGGGGGGCAGTGGTGGTGGTACACAGATTATGGCTATCAGAAAGAAGCCATGGGACTCAAATTTGAAACAGATATGTTATCACTTAGAGACGTAAAGAAGAGCCTGTGTTCAGTGATGTACATCAGGTCATGAGTTTAGTCAATATTTTAAAAAATCAGAGAGTCAAGCTAATATCCCTTTCTAGGTATCACAATAGTATTTACATATTTTACATATTTACATAGTTTACAGTATTCTGGGCTTATAGTTGGTAGTTGCTTTTGTTTCTGACTGAAATCCAAGGTAACAGTTTTAACCACCCACCAATGCAGTTCATCCTACCCTCCATACATTCCCCAAACAAGCAATGTCTCATCATGGTGGGCTTCCTATTAATTACACTCTAGGAGACTCTGCGAAGAAGCTGCCATAAGGGCCAAGTGGTTGTTTACTTTTAGATTACAAAACCATTAGGACAATCTTAAAATAACTACTGATGCAGTTTTTTACAAGTATTATTACAGCGTATTTAATTTTAAAAATCATAAGAAATCAGAGGATTCCAATATAATTTAAAAGAAATAAAATTCAAATACCCCGCCGATCTGCTTCTCTCCCTCCTGTGCCCCTTTGCACACAGTACAGACGACAGGACCGAGAGGGGAAACCAAACAGGACGAGAGGTTAATCAACACCAGGGAAGCACTGCAGAGAAGAGCCTGCATCTGTGTTTCTCAGTGTAAAGCTCCTGCAATGAAGCTCATTAAGTCTAGGATTCAGAACATTAAACATGGATGCTAATTCATCTAGACACACAGGAAGCAATCCAGAGAAAGGGCAGATACTATGAACAAATGTGGATCATCCAAACCCCAAGCCCCAGGGCAGAGGTTTGTCCAAAGGAGCAGCTCAGGATGAAGGCCCTACTCACCCATCTTCTGTGGGGCCAGAGCAAAGGCCAACCCTGGCCAGGGTGGTGTCTTTTGTCCCAGAACAGAAGCCAAGCTATAAAGTCTTGTTACCCTGACTAAAGAAGAAAGTGATCCCACTCAAGGGCGGTATAACAGTGACTAGGGCAAGAGTCTACTCCTGTAAATGTTACTAAAATTAGATTACTACCTGGAAAAATTGGATTAGATTGTTTCATGCACCTCAGACTAGGAACCAGAACCAAGAGCCTTTAAGCCATTCATTCTTAAGGTATGTATTAAGACCTTTTAAAGCCAGTCTTTTACATTAATAATGAGACTTACTTTGTCTTTTTCTACACCAAGTCTTAGAAGCTCATATTTGTAACATCATATGAAACGACGTGAAAAGGTCACCATTCACTATCATCAGCACAGGATGCTCCTATAAACTACTAAGATGGTTATCATCAGCACCACCAAAGCATACACTGAAAACTACATTTCCAGACAGCTCTTACAGTCAGCTTTGATCCTTCTTTTAAATAATGGAGAGACACCGCCTCAGAAAGAAGCCCATAGCCTTCATTGCATCCCGAGACTTACCGACCAGCAGGGCAAATGTCTCAGAGACAACACTCCGAAGAGAAAGACCCAGAACAGCTCTGCCACTGTGTGCCCTCATGGCCCAGAGGCAGGGAAGCCATCTCCAGCCAGCCTTCTCCACCTCACGCCACTGAGTTGCTGCCCTGTTCTCCCACAGCCAAGGAACAAAGGGCAGTGGAGTTCGTAGGCTGTGTGGGGAACAGATTCCCTCCACGCTCCAGCTGTGTAGAGAGGTACTGCCTGCTGGACAACTGTAGGCTCGCCGGCTTCCTGTTTGTGTCTCCGCTCAAACTCCCATCCATTTCCCCAAGGAAGACTTACTTTGGAAGTGCAATTAGCAGTCGGGAGGCCAACTTGGAAAAGCTTCTCAGTGTGTGAAGACTGAAATCTAGAAACACGGTTTCCCTAAGTAGACACAGGGCTCCATGAAGAGCACCATAAGAGTCAGAGGCAAAAAGTGGATCTCTTGTGATATAGAAGGTTTCTATTCTTCAGACTTTTAATGTGAAATGTAGAAAGGAAAGAATTTGTGGCTGATTAATCCAATATGTGTGGAGCCATAATGCAGACACACACCGTGACTTATGGTCAGAAGATAAGGGCTTGATTGCAAAGGGCATTACCACTGAGAGGTTGTAGGATCTTGACAAAATTCAGTCTCTTATGGACCTCAATTTTTTTCATCTGAATAAGTGGGACTAATAACAAGTACTTTGCAGCCTCACTGTGGGAGATGCAAACAATGAATATAAGGACCTCATGCTTAGGGTTATATGAAGGTCAGATCAGTGAAAAACTGAACTTGGCATGCATAAGGATCTGTGTGTCACCTCCAGCAACACACACACACACACCACACACATACACACATACCACACATGCATGCATACATACACACACACACACACACACACGCACACACACATATACACACCACACACATACACACACACCACACACACATACATACACATAACACACACACACTCACACATATACACCACACACACACACACTCACGCACATACACACACACCACACACATACACATACACCACACATACACACCACACATATACACACATAAACACATATACACATGCACACACACACATACACACACATACACACTCATATACATACCACACACACATACACACACACATACCACACACACATACACACACTCATACATACACACACTCACCGACACACATACACACACACGCCACACACATACACACATACACACCACACACATACACACATACACACTCATACACATACCACACACACATACACACTCATACACATACCACACACACATACACACACTCATACATACACACACTCACAGACACACATACACACACATACACACCACACACACATACATATACACACACTCACACATACACATACCACACACACATACACACACATACACACACACCACATACATACACCACACATACACACCACACATACAGACACATAAACACATACACACATGCACACACATACACACACACATGCACACACCACACATACATACATATACACACACATACATACACACACTCACACATACCACACACACATATACACACACATACACACCACACACACATACACACACTCATACAGACACACATTCACAGACACACACACACACCACACATAAACACCATATACACACATACACACACACTCATACATATACACACATACACACATACTCACAGACACACATACATACACCACACATACACACACATACATATACACACATACACACATACACACACACACCATACTGTAACTGCAGCACAATATTTAACTTCCTGGCTATTGTTACTCACTTACCAGACAACAGTAGTTAGATTTTTTTTAAAGCTCACATATTTCCTCTACAAAATTACAGGCTGGAGGTGTAGCTAACAGGTAGAGCACTTGTCTAGCATGCTCCAGGTGGTCTAGGGCTTGAGTTCAGTCCCCAGAAGAGGAAAATATTATTTTAATTAAAAGTTGTATTTTTGGTTACACGCTCTGCAACTGCCCCATGAGCATGAGGTTAAGGAGAGGAGGAAACTCGCGTGCCTAGTTCAATATTTCCAGTGCCAATAACTGTTCCTGGCACATGTTAACATACAACACAACACATGTCAGCAAATAGTAAAAACATAACTGTTAAGTGAATGAAAGGATGACTGTGTAATTTCTGACAAACACCAGGCACAATGTTCCCCTGACAGCCAGCCAGGTGTGAACTCAGGCTAGTAGCTATCTGAAAACCCCATATTTGAAAGGCCCTAGAATTTGGAACTTTTTGAGGACCCTTCAAGTCTGGATTCCCAGTTTTAGATTTTCCAGATCAGAAATATGCAGATTTTTCAAAGCCTAAAAGAAAATACTCTGAGTTCTAAAATCTTAGAGTAGATCTCAAGTGTCTGGCATCAGGAAGATCTAGTATTCAGGCACTGGATTAGTGAATGCACATGGCCTCTTCCAAGGAGGAACATCCCAAGGAAATGAGATAAAAAGCTTTTGAAAATCACTGTAAAATCAGAACTGCGCATTCATTTTATTTTCATTATTATTTCATTTATATTTAAATTATTATTTCATTTATATTCATTATGAACTAGCATAAGGTTTGGATATCATTGTGATTTTGAACAAGGTGCATTTTAATGATGCTCCTTCTGCCACATCTCTCCCACCCTTCCATCTCTGACCCTCCCTTAGAACACACCCCAGTCTCATTCCTCTTTTGTGTTCTGTGTGTCCTTTTGTCCACCCCCATCCTTTCCCATCACCTACTATTGCCCTGACTCAGTTACCTTCCTAGCTTTTTTTTTAAGGCTTTATCCATGTGTAACCATATTATGTATACACAGGCACAGAGCAGAGACGAGGGTGAAAACTCACAGTTTTTACCTTTCTGAGTTGGAGTTATCTTGCTTATCATTATTGTCCAGACCCATCCTTTTCCAGGACTGCTGAGTCAAGTGATAAATGCACAGAGGAACCTCTTAGTTACACTATATGTTACCTCACCAAAGAAAATATTACATTTGAGGTAATATGTTCCTCAGACCTGTTCTCTTAAACCCAAAAGCTTGTTCTCTGTGTCCTTTATACCCTGGAGAGGGTGACACTGAGGCTCTCTGATTTTTTTTGTAAGCATTATCCTGACATGAAGAATAAAGATTTGGGTTCCCTCATGTCTCTTACGATCCACTAACTAATATTTGATACAAGCATGCTGTGGGAGAAGAGAGAATGTAAAATGATAAAAGTTTAGGCTTTCTCTTTACTGCCTGAATCTAGTTCAGGCTATGAGAGAAAGTAGATGCAGTCCTTCCTTGACTGTTATTCACGAATCAGGAAGAAAGTGATTTTAGATAATTGACCACTTTATGTCATTACCAAGAGATCAGATCTGTTCACATGAGAAGGCCGCATGAACACAAGGCTCTCCTACTTTTCAAGAGATCTCTTGCTCTTGTTCAGAAAGCGAACTCTCCCTGTCTCAATTCTTTCCTCTGTATGTTCTAATCTCTCACTTTTTAACATACAGACTTACCCCACTACTGATGTTTGTGTCAGTAGTAACAATGGGAAATAAATATTTATAATTGCTAACTCTGAATGACATCAACTTAGTTTCCAAATAAAAAGAATCTCTTGCATCCCATACCTAAACATTCTACAGATTTAAGAACAGAGGGTGGAAAAAGAAAATGAAAAATTGACTCGGGCCAAAGATTCAACTCAGGGCAAGCACCATATGTATGAGGTGATGGGTCACGTCCTCAGCACCTAGACAAACAAGCAACAAAAGACTAGGCTGCGGTAGACAGGGACCTGCTCTCCCCATGTTTTTCAGAGTTGAGAGTTTCAGAGATGGAAGAATCCCGCCCCCCTCCTTCTCCCTCCTACTTCTCTTAGAGTTGCAAACGCTGGAGGCATTTTTTAATTGAATAATTACAGATGCCAAGGAGCTCTGAGATGAATTCTTAACAGCTTCCGGCTTGCTCACCTTACATTTAGCCTCTGGCCTGACAAACGCCAGTCTGCACAGACTTTGTGAATTCAGCTGCAGAAGGCTATTAAATGAGGCACCAACCCTGCCTCCCAGAACAGGTACAATTTCAGCCTGGGGTTGTGGAGAGGGGAGGCCAATGGTGTTCTAAGAAGCACGCAGAGGCCTTGGCACTCTCTCCTGAGATACTGACATGAAGCCACCCAGGGATGCTGACATGTAGCCAGTTAGCGGCTGTAGAATTGCCTTACTGCCCCTGGTTCTGACAAACATAATTAAGGCCAGTACCATATTCAATCAGCAAATAAAAATTTAGCTTCAAGGAACTGGTCAGGGGCTCTGATCATGCCACTTCCATCACTATGCAGTCTTACTTGAATGCAATTTGTCAATAACTGCTAAACATCAAACATCGCTATCATTAAATAAATGTTTTTGAGGAAACAGAACATATGAAGTCTGTCTTGTAAGAGAAGAGAATTTATATGTTTGACAAGGAGGAACAAACACCACAGAACACAATGTTTGCCAGTTTGCAGATACTGGGTATGCATGCTTCACAGCACAGTAAGCAATAAGCAGATTCTTCCCCTTGTTCTCATAGGTCGCCTCATCATGAGTAGCCTTCCTATTGGCTCACTCCAGAAGCTAGTTAGGTCTAAAGCAGAGGAAACAAAGTGTGACTTTGTTTAGGGTTAGGGTTAGGGTGAGGTTATGGGTTAGGGTTAGGTAATGGGTTAACCTTAACAGAGAAGTACCTTTGATTATATAATTACAGTATGTTATTTAATTACATTACATTATTTATATTAATGAATTAAATTAATCCCATAAGTTTAGGGCTTTTTTTTTTAAGGTGAGTAACAAGAGAGATGGCATCTCCTGCTTTTTTCCTCCATCCTATCTCGCCTAGAGGAGGCTCTGCTGGGCTCTGAAGATACAGATTTGTATGTACAACCTTCATATTCTCCACAGATTCAAACTATGAAGACAGACAGAAGTCATCATAGCACCAACGGAGCATGTGATAGATAAGGGAGGGACATACAGCCTGACATCAGGAAGGCCATGCACACGGACTAGGGATGGAGCTAAGTTGGCAAAGCTTACCTACTAGCTATGGGCCCTGGGTTCCATCCTCAGCACTATATAAAATGAGGCCTAAGGTGCATGTCTGCCACCAGTTGCACTTGGAAGGCAGACACAAGGGTACCAGGAGTTCAGAATTGTCCTCAGCTGTGCAGTGAGGCAGAAGCCAGCCTGGGATACACGAGACTTGTCTCAACAAACAGAATGCCAGGCACAAAGTGAGAGGGCATAGGTTCAAACCCTGGCTGTATCACTGCTGGTTGTATGATCTCAGGTAAATCTCTGCACTGTGCTTTCCCCATGAGTAAAAGCAATCACAGAGATACTCTATATACCTTGTAAGGTCATGGTGATAGTTAAGTAAATTATAAATGCAAACCCCTGAACAGAGTGCTTTTAGAAATCCTCAATCAACAACTCATATACAGACAGAAGAAAAAGCATAGAGGACGTGCCATAAACATAAATGGAGGAGGAGATCTAAGCCCATACATGAAACAGAAGACTCAGAGTCTCTAGCCGAAGTTCCTTCTTACACCTGGAGGAGTTTGAATGCACAAGCTTTCCCTGGCCCACACACCTGATACATGAGAGAAGACTTGGGGAAGGGTCTCTGCAAGAGTGGGAGTCCCAGATCACCCCTTACCTCCCGACCGTCGGAGCCCCTACCTGTCTGGGATGTACCACCACAGTCTTGGGGCCAATGTCAGTATAAGCCGTTCCTGCACACAGTGGCCTCTAGGACTCTTCTGCTGAGACTCAGCGGGTGCCTTAATGTCTAGGAGACACTCACAATGTCCTCATAAACTGGACTAGACTGGCTTGTCAACTATAAACAACTAGGAAGCGAGATTAGCTCTGAGAAACTGTTTACAGATAGTGGAAGAGAGCAGGTAGTGATCCAGGAGAGGAGGAACAGATGTGGGAGTCCTTCCCAAAGTTAAGTCCAGCTTGCTTTCTGTCTGCTACACAGCTCCAACTGCAGTCCCAGGACACACTTGAGAACATCGTGGTCTCCTCCAGCAAGGAGGACACAGAACAGCATTCTGGAAGGCTTGGGCAGAAAGAATCTGCAAGGAAATGAGCCCAGTGCCAGACAGGAAAGAGCTAGGCAGTCAAAGAGCTAAAGAAATCCATAGGCATATCAATGGGTTTGCAGCTGAATATCAAGTCACAATGTTCAGGGTCAACTACGTGGAGTCTGACAAAAGACAAACGAGTTTCTATAAATTAAACAAGCCCCTGAGCTCCCTTGGCTGGCCCACATGTGAGTCCTGTCCAGTTGGAATAGGAAGTCTTTGTTGGAGAGTCGGGGTTTTTATTAGGTCATGACCTCAGAAGCCTACTTCCCTGAAACTCAGTCACCTCTTAAAGGCTTCTCTCTGTCTGCCCTAAACATTTTAATGGAAATACAACAAAACCTTTACTTATCTTACACCGAACAATAACAAGAAGAAAACAAGCCCAGCATTCAATCCGACATAATTCCCATGGAGGGGAAGAAGGGAACAGAGGCAGGAAATCAGGCACAGCAGATGTAAGACCTCACAGGCCAGCAAATAAAAGCATGAGTGTAAACACACTCAGGTTACTAAACATTCTAAAGAAAAACACGCGAGAGGGTCAAATGAAAGACTGAAAGACAAGAGCTTGAGACCCTCTGGAGATGAAAAGACATGTCTGAAATGAAAAAAAATACTAGATGGATTTATCAGCCCATTAATTAGCCACAAGATAAGAGTCTAATAAATTCGAAGACTAAACAATATGAAAAGTATCCAGACTGGACTACGGTGGAGTTAAGGAGCTTGCCCGTGACCCCTGGGACCAAGGACAGTCTTACAAACCTACTCTTGAAGTTCTAGATAGAACCTGAAGGCAGGAAACTGATTTCAAAATTATAGCGGTTAAATTTCCATCCCCCAAATCTGTTGAAAATTATAAATCACAGCTTGATGAAACTCAACACACTTCAAGAATAGACAACACAAAGAAAAATCACAGTCCAGGATGTCATGATACCCTCGCCGAAAAGATGGCAAACAAATACAAGAAGCAGCGGAGTAGAAAGACAGAGAGGCCACAGACAGATAGACAAAACAGAGAGGGACATAAAGTCCCCAGAGTAGAACATTTAAAACAAAACAAACAAACAAAAAATCCACTCAGCCTCTAATTCTACATCCAATGGAATCAATTTCCAAAAACAAAGACTGGATAAATAATGTCTTAGACTCACATAGGTGGCCAATCTGCACTTCAAAAAGTATTAGTGTTTCTCCAGTGTTGACAAACTCATTCTCAATGAAAATTTAGAAATTATACCAGAGAATCAAAGCTATGAAGGTGGTGGATATGTGTAGACACAGAAAAAAAAAAAAAAAAAACTATTTCCTTGCTTTGTACTGCCTTCAAGTATAACTGACTATTAAAATAAAAATAATAATGATGCATTATATGGTGTGTGGCAGATATTCAGGATGGAGAAAGTGAAATCACAAAGCTATCAGGTGCTTACACTGTACATTAAATGATATTGAGAGTTGGGATCTGGTAATGTAAAGTATAAAAACACTGAACAAAGAAATGTATCATAAGAGACAAGTAACTCAAAAGAAAACCAGAAAAAGAGGGAAAAGTGAAAGGAAAACAACAGGAAAAACAGGAAATACAGAGTTAGGAGACTACAGCTATGCACGTGTGCACTGTCCACAAGAAACACACTGCAATCATAAAGACACAGGCACCACACAGTGGAAGTCCAAGTGTAAACTAAGCTCTACTGTGTAAATGCTAATCATAATGCCGGATGACCACACTCCATAAGATGCAGTAGACTTCTGTGTCAGTTTGAGTCCTACATGTAGCAAGTATCACAGGGTCAGAGGATATTGCCTATAAAACAGCCATGGAAAATTAAGCAACACCAAGATAAGGCCAGGAAGGTTTCACACATGAATGAAGATCTGTAGGCACAGAAAAGGAAGAGACGACTTGTTCAGGAAGAGTATTATGTTTGAATATGAAATATTTAGTTTAGATTCCTATGTTGACGCCTTGATGGTGTTATCTGAAAGCATGCTAGAAACTTGAAGTGAGACAGCCCAAGGAAGTAGGTCATTAGGGATTCCTTGGGGTCTTCTATTCGCTGAACCTCTTTCTGGATCCCTCCGCTATGATGGTAAGAGATTCTTCTTCCATGATTCTCTTGTTACAGGCCAAGGTGCACCAAGGCAAGGTGACCCAGAACTGACATGTGTGGAACCTTGATCCAAAGCAAACTTTCTCCCTGCTCATGATGCTTTCTCAGATCTGTCTAACACAGAGTCTCAAACTGCAGACTCCATAAAAACGCTGGTCCTGGACAGAGAACACTAAATCATGGTGGGAACAGTCATAGGCATCACTTAAAAAAAAAATTACAAAAATGGAGAAAAGACACAAATTAACATTGTCAGAAAAGAGAAGATGCTCCTTAAACCTATAAATGGAAAACAGATGATAATGACAAAATATAAACCGGTTTACAGTTTATGCCAAGAAACACCAGTTTGTATGAAAGAGATACAATATTATAAGATGAATTACTGAAACTGAGAGGAAGAAATTGAATCTACTCCCATTTTTAAGCATGTTGAACCTGATAATGTAGGACATTCCCACAGGGAAAACTCCAGGCTCACATGGCCTTATTGATACACTACCCAACAACTGAGTAACATGCAATACCAACACTATATACTACCCAACAACCAAGTAACATACAATACCAACACTGATATGCTACAAAATAACCAACTAATATACAATCCCGACAATGATATACTATCTGACAACTGAGTAACATGAAATACCAACACTGATACACTGTCTACTGAGTAGCACACAATAACAATATACCCAATGACTGTGCAACATGCAATACCAATCCACACAGAAAATACTGGTACAGAGACTGCTTCATTGTATAAAACCAGGTTTACCTAAATAACTATAAAAAGTGCTTATGAGAATGAAAACCTAGAGATGGACCTCATTCATAAAATGCAGGCACTAGTCAGACCCAGTACTGGCTGATGACATTGACGCTGATGTCTAAAGTCTGTGGCCAGTATTAGCATTAAGTTAGAGGTTCTTTTCTTGATCACTTTACCTTGTCTGTTGAAGATAACTTACATTTGTATTAGTGATGAGATTTAAAGTCCAGGTCTTCTAATATAAAACATCTGGTATCCAACAAACACCTACAATTTCTGTTTTATAAAAAGCCTATTGCATGTATTCACTTATTTCTTTTTTGAGGGTGGGGGTGAGGCATGGCACAGAGGTGAGAGCACTATGTAAGTCAGTTCTCTCCTTGTAACACGTGGGTTACAAAGATTGAACTTGGGTTGTCAGGCCTGGTGACAAGCACCTTTATCTACTGAGCTATCTTACACCTATGTATAACTTTTAATAAATACTACACATTTTCTTAGGTTGTAGGTCAGCGTGTAATATAGTAAGTCCAATAACTATCTTCAGACTTGTTTAGACATAGAGACTGGCTGCACAAGTAACTATTGATTTGAACTCTAAGGCAAGTTTCCAAACAGAATTGGACTTACCTTGCTCACTGCCAACATAAAGCTATTCTCCATTGGATTTCTGTCTTACAGAATCCAATGGGCTTGAGGTAATGAAGGTAGGATACTCAATGTCTGGGCTCAGTTAGTCCATGGCTGAGACCTTCTTTAAGTCAAGAATTATTTTTTAGTGCGCTCTTAACAGTATGTGAAACCTCTCTTCAATGTGTTGTTTATTATAACTAAACACAGTGAGTTCGTGTGCACAGTCAAGATGTAAGAGTAGGAGATGGTTTACTTCCTGCAGTAGTTACTACTAAAGGGATATCCTCTGGATCTCAGGAAACATATGGGTTTTAGTCAAGGGATCTATACACATACTATTGGGGGTGGCTCTTTCTGGAGCTTGCTCAGTTAAGCGGTATCTTCCTGAGCATGCTCAGTGTAATCTCTCTCTCTCTCTCTCTCTCTCTCTCTCTCTCTCTCTCTCTCTCTCTCTCTCACCTGTACTCTCTATGATTCTTCCTAGCAAGAAAACAGTTCCCTTGTTTCTTCTTTTCTGCTCAGTGGGTTTTTTCAGGCACATTTTTAAGATTTATCCAAATGTTCAGATTGTCCAGACTAGAAATGTTTTCCCAGACTAATAGCTCTCTTAAAGCTTGTCACTTCTTTCTTATCCTAACCCACCACCTTCTCAGATTGTAATCAACTCTTCCTCTCACTTCATGAAAAGGTTACTGAAATAATAAAGGCATCTCTTTAAGACCGACTCAATGGTGGTCATGTTTATACCATGTAACATGGAATTTGAATTTCTAGTTCTCCACCCCAAAACTTTTCCTCTAAGAACAGCAATTCTCCTTCCTCTCTGCCCTCACCACTAACCATGGAAGTTTCTGTGTACCCAAACAGCAGAAGAAATTATATAAAGCCAGGGTGGAATTTTGGTCAGAGATTAGGAGTCACCCTGTAGCTCTGTGGTACCTCATTAATCACCACCAACACACACGTGATGACATAGTTTATATCTACTATCCCTCTTCTACATGTCTGTGGTTAGTTTGAAGAATCACTAAGAACTAATTTTCTATACAGGTACAGCAAAGGAAAGAGCCTCGGAGTATTGAAGATCATGGTAGAGAGCAGTTGCCATCTCAACTATTTTTATACATGAACTAGATGTCCTTATGCAAATGAGAAGTCTACAAGGGCAGTGATTCGAATAATGGTAATTTAATAATCTGATCATCTTTGGAAGCCATTTCCACATCGTAGACAGTCTGATCTCAATCTCAGGGGAGTATACTTATCTTGTCCAATAAAGCAAAGGCCCAGATGGTTCTAACTACACAACAAAGTAACAATCTGACTTCCATATTTTCTTTCTCTGTTTTTGTAGATGCATAACCAATTACCAAGGCAATTTTTCAGTAAGCTGTATGGACATGGCTAGAAAGATGGGGGGGTGGGGATTGCACAGAGATGGAGAGAAACTAGATGGAGAGCTGACTCATCTCAAAGCATGAACGTAAAATCTGTAGCATATAGCACACTTTATCTTGTCCCAGCTCAGGATGAGATATAAGAAATGGTTCCTTCATCCAACAAATAATTTTTGAGTGCCTAACCATACCAGGCCCTGTGTTAGACACATAAAGCAATGGGCAGCCAAGATGCATGTCTTCCCTGTCCTCACCAAGATGCTGTCTAAAAAATAGCAAGTGTTGGTGAGAATATAGAGGGAACAGAACCTTTGCACGCTGTTGGTGGCACTATAAATTATAATAGTCATTATGCAAGACATTCTTCAAAACATTAAAAATAGAACTAATATAGGACTCAAAAAAATCCCACTCCTGGGCACACAGCCAGAAGAAGTGAAATCAGTATGTAAAGAGACATAACCACTATGTTTGTTACAACTCCACTCATAAAACCCAAAAAATGAAAACAAGCAAAGTGTCTACCAACCGATGACTAGGTACAGGTGGTACCTACATACACTGGACAGCAACACAGCTTTAAGGAAGAAGGAAGCCTTTTTTATTTTGAAACAGCATTACTAGAACTGGGTTATGTGAAAGAAGCCAGATACAGAAAGATAAATACTGCATGATCTCACAGAACCTGGGGCTCATTGATTTGCTCAGCCTAGCTAGTGAACTCCAGGGATCAGGCTGTGTCTGCCTCGCCAGCACCAGGATTACAGACAACCCATATCCTGCTTTTACAGGGGTCTTCATATGTAGCCATCACTTTACCTACTGAGCCGTCACCCCGCCCAGCACAGACAGAGTTCAAGTAGGTTTTGACACCAATGTCAGAGTGTTTTTCAGAGTGAAGCCCTGGCTTCCTGGACTACTTGAGCAGTCCCAGAATGGTTACTAGGAACAAAGCCAGCAGAAGAAATGAATGGTGGGGAGATAGTATGCCCTGAGTGCTGGCTGGCAAGAACACTGAGCTTTCAAAGAGCTGTGAACATCCAGGTCTGGCTACCAGCTGCTCCCGGCCGAGGATTAGTAACTGTACCACACCTCCTGAAGGCATGAAGACTCAGGATGGCAGCTGAATACCCTGTATTCCTAGGAAGGCATGACTTTGTTGCTTTCTTTGAACAGCTTTTATTGTAAGCAACTCTCTTTAATAATTTTTCTGCTAAAGATGAACAATGAAAAGGACAAGCACAGCCTTTATCATCTGTCCACATCCATAAATGAGTAAAGAGCAAAGCCAAGTGTGATTATGGGCAAAGAAGTCCCTTACCTTACTCAACAGGCTATGATTTTCGATAATGTTGACAACTAGTGACCATTATTTAAAACAAAACATTCTTATTTTCATGGTGTATTCATGTTTCATAGACTAAGAATTCTGGATGTTGTCTACATTTCCACACAGAGGCATGTGAATAGTCAAGACACCCTTGGCTGGGTTTGTGGCTCAGTTGCTAGAAGGTGTTGATGTGGAAATGTCTTTCTGTATGCTGTGACTATCGTTCTTTAAATAAAGGAACTGTTTTGCCCTATATCAGGCATCATAGGTAGGCAGGGAAATCAGAGCATAGGTAGAAGGAGAGTGGAATGAGACAGAGATGATCCAGCAGCCAATGAGGCAAGATGTAACAAAATAGGTAAGCCATGGGCCTCATGGGAGAATAGATTAATGGAAATGGATTGAATAAGGATGAAAGAGCTAGCTAGCAATATGCCTGAGCATGAAATTAATATAAGTGTCTGAGTCATTATTGGGGGGAAATTGGCTGCAGGTGGGTCTGGACTGCAGGTCTGAGGTTCTGGCTGCTAGATGGATGTGGCCAGAACCTCATTCTACAATGCTTGCCTAGTATGCTTGAATTCCCAGGTTCTGTCTCCAGCACTACACACATTGGGTGTGGTAGCATACACTTGCATTCGAGCATTGAGGAGGTAGTGATCAACCTTAACTAAGTAAATGGTTCCCGGCCAGCCAGAGCACATGAGAAATCATCCTTAATAAATAAATAAGAAAGAGAGAAAGGAAGGAAGGAAGAAAAGAGAAAAAAGAAAAGAGAGAGAGAGGATGGATGGAGAGAGGAAGAAACAGTGAGAGAAAGAGAGTTAGTTCTTCATCTTGAATAATAATGTAATCGTCAGATTGCCCTCAGTACAGAATACCTTGTATAAACCTTTAGGTGGAGAAAGGATTTATGACACTAAGCATTAGAAGATTCCGCTCGGGCTGGAGAGATGGCTCAGCGGTTAAGAGCACTGGCTGCTCTTCCAGAAGACCAGGGTTCATATCCCAGCACCCACATGGCAGCTCACAACTGTCTGTAGTTTCAGTTCCAGGCAAACACCAAGGCAAATAATTAAATAAATAAATAAGTTTATAAAAAAAAAATCTATCTTTAAAAAAAAAAAAAAAAGATTCCACTCACCATTGCTTGGCCCCACACATCATATCAGGACACTGTCGGGGAAAACAAGGCAAAGACGTTCTTTACCTCATGGTGGACAGAAAACAAAGAAAGGCCAGGAGCTTCAAAGATATAATCCCCATGACCTACTTCTTCAGCTAGGCTTCATCTCCCAAAATAATACGAACATCTCGGAACTACACATTTCACAAATGCAATGAGAAGGTAAAATTTAAAGCACAACAAATAGTGTTAACAATGAACCATCAGCCCTTGGTAGGTACCCACTACTGTTCTAAGGATTGCACTAGCTATTCTAACTTGTATGTGTTGTCCATGTACTAGCTGTATCACCAGCCTGTGAAAGTGGAGCTACTATCATTTTATAAGAGGAAATAAAGACCCAGAGAGCTTGAGGACTTTGTCCAGGATTGCACAGACATCACACATCCTACACAAACTGGAGAATAACAAGGACTGACTCCAAACCTTGCTTTCACATGGCAGGAGTATTCATTCTCTTAGGCTTCTCCTTCTGGGAATATTTTATGTCCATATTGTGATGTTTATGCTCTTGTCTACATGGGAATAATAAAGCATGTGAAGCAGTGCCACAGTTCTTCTGGAGTGTTTCACCTGCAGGCTGTCCTGTCGGATGAAGTCTTACCAGCAATAGAAAAGCACACTTCCAGGGATGCAAGTAGGTTTGCAGACACCTTAGCAACAGCATTGTGAGGTGAGCAATGAAAGATAAGCAAAGTAAAGCTGCATCCAGCACTGACACCCAGCTTTCCCACAACCAGAGAGAAAAGAAGTTAATTTGGCTTTAAAAATAATCACACACACATATACACCCATGCACACATGAAAATAAGGAAATGATGCTGTATTTATATACAAAACCTTGGCTTTTAAGCCCATTTCATAAGACAAGAAAAATCACACCACCTGCTCAAGTATTCTCTTTAAATAGACCTGCAAGGAAAATCATCACTGCTAGATGATATTTACATGACCAAAAGGGGGAATTGAGTATTGATTAAACACCCACACTATGCAAAGCACTGTGCTATGTTTCTATGTCAAGCTATTATGTCTTGAGAGCACACCTTTGAGACATCATCCTCCCTGTTTCTGAGGATGTGGGAATAGAAGAGAGGATAGAAAGCACCTGGGAGAGGTCAGAGTGTGACCTCAGACTGCCCAGACTCCACCACCTGTCTCATAGTCTCACAGGGGTTGTCTTCATAAGAGCTGATCCACCTCCTCTGACAGGCCACACTGGTTCACCCTGGGGTAAAATTTCTTGTGTCTAAAACCCAGTTATGTCAATGATTCACTATGCAACTTGGACAAGTTCAATGACCTTATTAGAAACTGAGGCATGAATAATGATGCCTACTTTATAGTAATGCTGTGAATATTAAATAGCCTAATATGTACAAAGAGATTCAACAGTGCATTTAGCATATAATGTTCAATATATGTTCTTGCTTATTATATTTAACCCATACACAATATAGAAAAGCATTTAGCCATTTTGCACTTTAGAGGGCATTAAACTGTACTGAAATGTAAAGAACATGAAAGCATGTCTTGGTCACACATTTCTTGATGACAGCAGCACTTCCTAAGACATTAGTTGATGTTTGTCACTGTGCAAACATCATACCGTATTCATTCAGTCTAAGACAGTTGTTACATCTTTACAAGATGTGGTCTTGTAAGATGATGTCACAAGTGCAGTCAGTCCATCATTGTGAAATATAAGACTATTGCATTTCAGGAAAGTTTAGAAGCCTGTGGTGTCTTTGGCACTTTACAGAATCCCTGACACAAAAGAAGTGGTCAGTATAACATGTAAGGGCCAATACCCATGGACCTGAAAGTCAACTGGAAACAGCTCCATGGTAAAGCATGTGCCTAGCATGTATGTGCCTCACAGGTCTGAGAACAGTTCAGTGGCAGAGTATCCTTAGCATGTATGAGGTCCTATGTTCACTTTCCAGCACAAAAGATTTAGGGGCTGTTGTGCATCACCTTCCACCAACTGACCCACCATTGCCTTCCCCATATCTTATCCTGCTATGTGTGCCCACTCCCAAGAAACCACCTTATTCCCTCCAGGCACAACACAAATGTCCTTTCATGTTCTGGTTTAAATTGTAACAGTCCTCTGTCTAGTTCTCTGATATCCCAGAGCCCCTCATTCCGTGCTCCATTTTTAATCCAAAGTACTTATTATAATGCATAACATATTAATTAAACATTTGCTCAGTTGACCATCTGCTTGTATAGAATATCAACATCACACATCTGTCCCCTTGACTTTGTGCACCACTGTATTCTCAACACTGAGCAGGGGGTGTGGCAATAGTAGGTTTAATAGGCATCTGTTAAAACATTAATTTATTAAAGATCATGACTTCAATTTTGCATGGATTATTATAAAGAAATACATGGTGCACATTCCAGGGAGACACAAGAGAATTGATGTCTGGGCAAGGTAAGTGTGAAATAGTATAAATTCCTTCTCTAAGAAGCTACTAAATTTGTATGTAAATTAAACTAGAAATTCAGTTCCTGTTCTGCATATGTACTTATGGAAAGTGGGGCAAGTGTTTCTGGGCTTTTAGAAATGAGAAGATAGTGTCCCTCACAGAGTTCACACTAGAGAGTTTTCATTTTATCTGAAACATTAAGCCAAATGCTCCTGGTGTCTAAAGCAGCAACAGTGTGAGACACTTTGTCCTTCGGGCCTAACTTCCCAATGTCCCTACTCTGACAGAGACATCAAGAGTAGATTTTGCAGCGGTACACAGAGAAAGGTGCACGTTCCCACCCTCCAGGGAAAAGGTCTGAATTCTGCTTCTCTTCTCTTACATTGCTATTTTATTAATGAAGACATAAAAATATTAAGGTACTATCTTAATGGAATTAGTAATTACAAGTGTTTCTATAGAAAACAGACCCAAGTATGTATGTCTCCACTGTGTTCAGTATGGCAGGTCATACACTTAGGAACTACATTGGGCATGATGTATACCTCTTTATAATTATTGAATTTAAAATCTATGATGATTTTATAGTATTTTCTTTTTTTAAAAAAAAAAATTGCAGGGATTGGGATGTCACTCCATGGTAAGAATCCCTATTTTGCATGTACAAGGCTGTAAAGTCAATTTTCAACATACATACATTCATGTTCTCTCTCTCTCTCTCTCTCTCTCTCTCTCTCTCTCTCTCTCTCTCTCTCTTTCTCTCTGTTCAGTTACTGTGGTGACATATTTTATATTTAATAAAATCATCCTGGAATATCAGAGAACAAAATCCCCCACAATCAAGCCATGAGGGTCAGAAAGTGGTAGCTCACACCTTTAATCCCAGCACAGGATGACTAAGTAGTGACCTACACCTTCACTCAGGAGGAGTGAAACAACTGGGCCAAGAAGATGTTTAAGGCAGGTGTAGGCAGACATTCAGGCATTCTCTAGAAGTGGCAGGCCAGACTGAGGACTCTGGAAGACAGCTCTTACCCTGAGAAGCTTGACGGTGGTCTGTTTCCTCTCTCTGATATTCCAGCTTTTCCCCATATATGGTTCTGGGTTTTCATTAAATATCAATAAAATTTGTGCAATAGGTTACCTTTTAAAACATTATCCAGATGTTATCAGCTCAAAGAAATCTCACCTGGATCCTTTATTAGATGCAGCTCAGCAGTATTCGTCTTAAATTATGAATTTTTAAGTTAGCAAACAAGTGGGCTTCATATGACATTTTCATACACACACATCATTATCCTTTGGAGTGATAGTACACTCATTCCCACCTGTCTCTGCTGTGCCCCAGAATCCTAAGATGGCTTCCTTCCCTTCCTGAGACAGGCCCGTGTCTGCTCTCATGCCGCAGATAGCCCACAACACCTTCATTCCCTGCTCCCTTAAAATCTCGTCGTTTTCTCCCTGGATCCTTTTTCCAGTCTCATCATATGTGTGTGGGTTCACATGAACACACACACACACACACTCATACATGTACACATTCATACACGCACATCCTCATACACACACACACACTCATACACGCACACTCTTACACACACACTCATACACATACGCTCATACACACACATGCCCATACACACACGCTCATACGTGCACACACTCATACACATACCCTCATGCACACACTCATACATGCACACACTCATATATATCATTTTATTAATTTATTTAATTTAGTTGTTTAACTTTTGAGACAGGGTCTTGTGTATACTACGCTAGTCCTAAACTCACCAGGTAACTGAACATGATTTTGAACTCCACCAACTAAGGATGGAATCACAGGCGTGTACCACACACGGAGGTCATGTGGCTATGGGGACAGAACTCAGAGCGAGGCAATCACTATGCCAACTGAGGTGCACCTGCAGGCCCCACCTCATTTGAATCTAGGTTCTGCACACAAGAGAAAACTTGTGGCATCTGCGTTGTTTCAGCTAAAATGATTTTCCTGCAAATGTCATGATTTAATTTTCTTTACAGCTAAATATATATCTCTATATCTTACAAATGGTCATTTTTCATATTAGCTGCACAAATTTACATTCCTGTCAGAAGTATGTAGAAGTTCCTCTTTCCCAACATCTTTGCCAGCATTTGACGTCATCTCTTCTTGAAAACAGCCATTCTCATTGAGATGAGGTGGAATTTATTTCTTCTTCTGTGAGCTGTCTACCTGTCTCATTACCACTCTTGGGGAATGAATGATTTGTTCAGGGTGTTTGAGTTTTATAGTTTAGAACTACAGTTCCTTACCGGTCTAGACACTAATTTTCTACCTGATACGTAGTTGAGAAAGATTTCCTTGCATTCTATGGGCTGCTTTGTGTTTCCTTTGTTGTGTCCAAGCCCTTTAATTTTATTTGAACCCCTTGTCAATTCTTGTGATTTATCCTGCATACTGGAGTCCACTGCCTATCTATGCCTATATCTTGAAGACTTTGGCCTATATGTTTCTTTAGCAGTTTTGTACTAAGGTCTTTGACAAATTTTAAATTGACTATCATGCAGGATATGGTTTTATTCTTATACATGTGGAAATCTAGCTTTCTCAGAACCATTCAACAGCCTTTGTTTTATACCAATATACATTTTTGACATGTTTGTCAAAAGTTGGATGGTTGTAGCTATATGGGTTCATTCCTGGGTACTCTATTTTATTTTCGTGGTCTGCATGACATGTTTTGTTTGTTTGGGTTTTTTGCCAGACCATAAAGTTTTTGTTACTATGGACTTGTGATATAATTTGAGAGTGGATATTATGATAACTTCAGCATTTCTCTTTCTTCCAAAGATTGCTGAATTTGTTAACTTTTCTCAATTCTGATTTTTTAAAACAACAACAATAAACCATAGGGAAGGAAGAGAACAGCTGGGGGCTCAATAACTACATCTGTCATGGCTCAGCCTAGCTTTTCTTGGGCCTGGTGTCCTGAAACACAGACATGGGCTAATACACCAAAACCAAGGAACATTGTGTTATAAGGAGTACTGAGGAAATCCTAGAAACCAAGCTGTCCAGCTGTCTTACTCCCAAACATCAACCCAATAGGAACTGGACTATTCACCAAAGTCATCCAGTCTCATTCCTTAGTAACTATGAGGACTCTTTCTCCAGACACCTTAACTTAATAGGTGCTGAACTGGATTGCATCAGCCATGCCCCCATACCTCTGAGGCTTTCAAGCTGTGGTACTTCGTAACAGCCAAGAAAGAGCCAATCTGACAGCTGGGATTCGGACTAGATCTGGTATAGTTCTTGATGATTATTTCTCTGTTTTAATATTTTGCAGGGGCCCAGGAGTGTGTGGATCAGAACTGTTGTGTTCACCTGAGAGTCCGGGGTGATTACTCTCTCATGTCCCCCAGTGGCAGGGGACATGAGACCCTCATATGACCTTGAGACCCCTGCCTCAGCACTGGAGTAAAAGCATCAGTAGCATTGGTGGACCACATGTGCTAGAACTGGCTGATGGGTGAGAGGAAATAAAATCCACCCATAGACTTTGCTCATGGGGCTTGGAGACTAGGCGGAAAGAAAATGAAAAAGTCCACAGTACAGTCAGGTGATAGACATGGTTGGCTTCTCTGAAGTCAAACTCTGGTGTGAAAATATTCTATCCTGACAGATATGACTCTAAACAGAGAGACAGTGGTCATCTATATATAATGGTTTGTTGGGAATGCTTCTTCCGTCCAGTTTTAGAATCAGTAGACTTCAAATGAAAGAATTGTCTCCATTATAAAAATGTGTGAATTAAATAGGATGGCATAGATGCTGAGAACAGACCCTGGCACTATCTTTGGCTCAGAAAGGCAGTAGGCCTAACTCAGTGTGGGTTATAGGAAAAATGACTTCTAAGTTCAGTTTTGAATAATGAAAGTGAATTCACTGTGGTGTGACAATGTCAATGTCCCAATGGGGCTCAAGCTTAAAGCCTGTTTCATCTGACCAGACAAAGCAGACTGGGTAGCTTCAGATTTAACTTTTTCTTTAAGTTCAAGAAAGCAGGAATCCAAAGATGGAGATACAGAGTTGGTCTCCTTTGAGCCTCTTTCCTTGATTGGCCGAGAGCCATCTTCTTGTGTCTCCTTCCACGTGGCTTTCCTTCTGTACATTAGTATGTCCTACTGACTCTGAGGAACACCGACCTGCTGAACTAGACCTCACAAGTTCCCTAAATACAGCCCGCCTGATGGGGGCACTGGGGAATCACAGTCTCAAGGTATGAATGCTGTGGGAATCCTGTGTGCCCCACCACACAGGGGAAGGCACAAAGAAAAGGACTGTCTGACAGAAAAAAAAAAAATATGTGTACATCTGAGAGATGCTGGCACAGCATGTTAAAATGAAGCATCATTAAACTCCTTTCCAATGCATACACAGCACAAGTTGAAGCCAGAGAGGGCAGTGGAAGCAAACAGGCCCTGGAAGGCTGTCAAGAGATGAAATATTAAGCAGATGAAGTTACCCTAAGGGAAATAAAAACCATTGTAGAATTTCAAGCAGGATGGATATATGGCATGATTGAACTTAAATTTTAGAAAAGTCCCCGTGAGCATGACAAGGAGTTGTTGGAGCAAGACAAGCATCTGGGATGCACATGAAGCAAGGTGAGCAGACGCGCGATGACATTTTGAGTCGTGTCATGGAGATGCCTTGGAAAGGTAATCAGTGGACATGATGGTGATGGGTCTGGGGCAGGGTGGGGTTTGACAGTGGTTCCTATATTACTGGAAGATAAGTAAATGAGGGGAGAGAGGAGGTCAAGTCAAACCTGAACATGATGCATTTGAGGAACCATGGAAGCACCAGGACACCACTGCAACCTGCGAGCCGCTCTGCCTGTGAAATGCATCCCGTTATGAGAACATGCAGAAGCGCACACACCAAAGCATGCATGCACATGTACTAGTGTGCAGCTTTCTTCAGTATAGAAGGTGAGCCTCTTGAGATATCACAGCTTGATCAAAGGCTCACAGCTTCCCAACAGCAAAGCTAAAAAGAGAAACACAATTTTCTAATTGCAGAGCCTAAGTTAAAGGCCATTACCATCTTGGTACAGGGCTGAAAAAGAGGGAGAATGTAGGTACACATTTGGGAGTCATTAGCATGATCTATTGGCCTCAAGTCCCAACTTGCCACTGACAACTGGCTCCGCCCATCTCTCTTTGAGCCTCACCCACACACATTAGCAGATTATGACAAGGCTGGCAGGTTGGTGGCTGAACTAGGGCACAGGAGCAATGACAACTCTGTTTTTCAGGGGTCCCACCTCCTCTCGCCACCACAGCCAGAGCCCAATGCCTGTGGTAGATGGGTGCACTGAAGTAAGGCCTCCAACTCATACCTTAGTGAAGATCCAAGACCCTCACAATACATTATTTACTAATGCATGTGCCTTGAAAGGTCACTTTAATACAATACCCATCTCGGAAGTGAACAGACGACATAGAGCGCTAGGTGATGAGCCCAGGGCACTGAGGAAACAACACTGTTGTCGAGACTAACAGCCAGACTTCTCCCATGTCCTCAGCACATGCTATCTTGTCTCCCTGCCACCACCCTACTCCTCCATCCAGAACACTACACTCCTGACCTGTGACATTATGGAATAGTGATATGGGATGTAAGCCTTTTCTTATAGAATAGCGTTGCCTACTTTTGTACAGCACGTGAATGAACTGTTTAGTGTGTGTACTTTTTCCATGTGTGTCTCCAGGCACTTCTGAGTCTGGATTTACAAAGGTCACTGTAGATGAGACTTAAGTATAATCCCATGGTGTCATTGTCCTATCCTCCGGACCCCTAGTCTGACACAGAGTCCCTGTATTCTGCATCACACCCCATAGAGATCAGTAATGTGAATGAATCTAGGGGAAGCATTTCAGTGCTGTGTTCCTGTGAGACTAGGTCACCTACCAGAGCCTCTAACAAATCCCTCCTATGAATTAAAGATTAGGGGGAACAAAGCAGCAACAGTGATGAGGGAGACTGGAAATCCATTCGGGCCCAATAGCTGCACCCAGATAAGAAGGCTGCAGCTAATAATGAATTTTAAATCACTAACTATTGCTCTATCAGAGCAATCCTTTTCTCCGGGAAGCAAACCTTTCCATGCTAACAGACTAATGCTTTTTATAGAAAATACCTTTAGAAAGTGGTTTTAATATGTTTTTTTTTAAAGTCATTAGAAAAACTTTTTTTCTGAGAACAAAACAAAAAGTCACAGACATCATGCAGCTAACCTTCAATATTTTACTGGTTTGGGCTTTTTTTATTAATATTATTTCATACAGCACTCCTGAATTCTGAGTCTATTCCTTACATGTTCCTAAAGATTCCATGGTGAGCTGGAAAGAAGTGGGGGGGCGGGGCTTAAGTAGTGTTCTCAGTTTAGGAGCTATTTTGTTTTCAATCACAGCCTGATATTTAAAGTTGGGACAATAGAACAAGTATATTTGCAAACTGTCCCCCAAGAAAGTTTAGCATTTCCCAGAGTCTCTAAAGGAGAAATCTCTACTCCCACCAGTTCTGCCCAGCTGTACTCTTGTGCTAGGTTAGTTTAGTGTAAGGTTTACCTAGGTGAGCATAGTTAGGGCAGGGTTCCACTGTGGAGGCTGCTGGACATTCCTCCTTTGAGCATTTGGATCCGGAATTCCTTTGAAACCTCTAAAAGTCTTGATTACATCTTGATGCCCCTTGACCAAGAAAATCACCAACAATTAGCATGATCTTCTCCCACCAATAGAGGTTCTGATTCCAGTCTTAACAAATTGCCTTTTCAGTGAAGAATTAACCACCTGTGACCACAGTTTTGCCTGCAGACTCTGCCTTTAAGCACAATGGCAAGTTGACACTGACAATCTGGGATGAGACTGGAAGCCAGGCTGTCTTAGCAGAACTCTGCCACGGGGAAGGAGTCCCTTGTTTCCTTTATTCCGTAACTGGCTTTTTTCAAGATAAAACCGTGTATGGAAGTGCTCAGATGCTGGCTTCTTTTCGCCCACTGTATGTATTTATATGACCTGCTCTACCAGCTGAGTTTATATGATACAGTGCTTTATTTGCTAAAAACTGCTGTTATGAACATTTCTTGCCCATTTAAAAATCCTTAAAATTTCAAGGTATGAAGTTCAAGTGCTAATATTATGTTCTTGTCTGTTTTTTAAATCACTAACTGGGACGCAGTGATGGCTCAGTAGGTAGGAGCCCTGGCTGCTCTTCCTGAGTACCAAGGGCTCCATTCCCAGCACTCACTTGGTGGCACAAAACCATCTACAACATCAGTCCCTAAGGATCTAATGCCCTCTTCTGGCCTCCCAGTGTACAGGCATACATACAGACAAAACATCTGTGCACATGAAAATAAAGGTCAATTTTTTAAAAACTTTTATATTAAGGAACCATGCTTTGTACAGCATGGATAAATTTGTATAACTAGCGAGTAACAAACAAAAATGTCACCCTAAATTTAGATGCATTTTAGAAAACATGCAAAATGACAATGAACTGTCTACATTGAATCTATTTTTGACCTGTAATTGGACATTCCAAATGGAAAGCAGAAATTCCTCACTTATATTTAAGCCTTTCTTTAAAAAAAAAAAAAAAACTAATTTATTCCAACTTTGCTTAACAACTCCGTCAAGTTTCTGACCATGAATAACCATCTTGGAGATTTCAGGGGCTAAAGAAGTGTTCGCTGTGAGAGTATGAGAGCCCAAGCCACATACACCTGCAACCCAGCACTGTGGGGGACCCAATCCACAGACACCTGCAACCCAGCACTGTGTGGGACCCAATCCACAGACACCTGCAACCCAGCACTGGGGGGGGGACCCTATCCACAGACACTTGCAACCCAGCACTGGGGGGACCCAAGCCACAGACACCTACAACCCAGTTCTGGTGGGGGAGGGGGAATGACCCAATCCACAGACACCTGCAACCCAGCACCATGAGGGACCCAATTCATAGACACCTGCAACACAGCACTGTGGGGAACCCAAGCCACATACACCTGCAACCCAGCACCATGGGGGACTACTAGAGAAAAGATTGCCAATGCAGTAAAAGCTCATCATCAGTTTGTCTATCAACATCTATCTTTGGGTCTGTCTCTAATTAGATCACTCAGGCTGGAGGAAAAGGGAATGAGTGCAGAAACAATGCCCTCATCAAAGAAGGAAGAGCTAGCTGAGTTGTCCTGTAGATTTGGAGCCTCTTTTAACTCTCATTAGATGGTTTTGTGGTGCCATGTTTGCATTTGCAAGTCTTTTTCCTGGAATCTCTAAGATTCCTACCCGACTTATAATTCCTTGGTAATCATTTTGTTTTCACAAACTTTTCCCTGAAAACATGTAGATATATCTCAGGGGCAGTTATAAAATGGTATTTAAGTCAAACATTTTGCACAGGTAAAGAACGTCTGAGGTCTAGTCCCATGAAAAGTGCCTCTCAGAGTCTTAGGGTTTGACAGGAATCCTTTGCTGTCTTCTAGGCAGAGTCCATGAGACTCTCTAGCTTCATCCTGCTTATATGATTCAGAAAGCCCCACTAAGTGACTTCTACTCACTCCTGGCAAGACCCATGATATCTACATTAACAAACTGAGTAGTCGTGATGAAGACTGGATAACCTCTATTGAGGTCATGGGTCCCACTGACATGGGAATGATAATGAGATAGAGTGACAGGAAAGGTCACACAGCACATTGGAAAATTCTCCACACCATATCCTTGCCTACTTCTTAACTCAGTGGGACAGAAAGACAGAAGCCAGAATACCATCTGAGTGCTCTTTTTTTAAAAAATCAAATCTGTGGGAATTTTATTTCCTTATATATTGGCAATCTCAAGATAATTGCAAAACCAAAGCTTTGCATAAATTGACCACATATTTCCATAATGCACCATTCCAACATGTTTCAGCATGCAGTGCTGGCCATGATGATGCCATCATTTAACTCTGCTTCAGACACATTTTCCAGACACGTTTTTGCCTCTGAGGGTTTTCTTTCATTTCTCTTCCTGCTCTTGGATTCCACCTCCCCATCTGTCTATATCTCAAAGATGAACAGGGATTTCTTCTCTTAAACATTACCATTACCACATTAAAGAAACAAAACTAATTCTAGTAGTTGGTCTCTACACTTTTAAAGCAATACTGTTTCTCAACTGTGAACACTATTGAATGGGTCCTGTTGCTGCAAAGAGCTAGAGGGTGTTTTCCAGGCAGTCTCTGGGAGGCCTGCCCTCATCACACCTTAAGATGGAGCAGATGGGGCAGGACGGAGAAAGGAAGGAGGACAGGAAACTAATCAAAGGCTGCACAAGAAGAACGGTGCTTTCTGGCAATGTCAATGTCGTAAGAAGGGTAACTAAGTCTTATACACATCCGTCCTGAGGTCTTTGAAATGCTGTCTCTAACAAATCTGAGATGAACGCTGTTATTTCAGAGCTACTAATGGAGTAATGATTGCCCCCCCACAAGCCCCTCAGTTGGTTGAAAATTTAATGTTTCTTTCAAATTTAACAGTATGGGTGAGGCTGAAAGTGAAATTAACTTATCATACCAATGAGTGATTGAAATAAAGACTGATTGGTGTTTGGCTGTTTCTTGGTAAATAAGAAAAATGTTTAAATGCTGTTCAAGAACGATGCTGGTTTTAGGGAAGGTGAAATACATGTTACACTATAGGGACTCAGAATTTCAATAATCATATATCTCCATTTGGTCAGAACTCCAAGCATAATTGTTATTAGTACCTCCTCTTACCTAAACAGAGTCCCATTTTGAGCAACTGTTGTGTAGAAGTTTCTTCCAAGATAAACTCTTCCTTGTTGGAGGGAAGCTTATTAAGATGGGGGTTGTTAAAGGTAGATTAAAAAGCAGGGTGGTCTAAGGGGAGGTGAAACATTCCATCCTGCAGAAAAGGTCACCAAAATCAAGAGCTAAACAACAAAACAGCTGTAGGAAGTTCCTGAAACTGAGCATATTCACTGAGACTCTCCATCCCCAAGTACATATGAGCAGTAGGGACTACTAAAAGACACTGTAGGATAAATAAAGCTGCCTGGAAAAGGCACAGACAAGCTGAACAGACTGGAAAGAAACACTCTAATTTGTGGAGCTCCCTGCAGGCTGTGTTGTGAGCTCTACATTTGCAGGCTGCTTAAGTTGCCATCCATGTTAGCATTTGCCACAATGACACAACTGTCTTTGGGCCATTTCTACTCTTGTATGTTACCCCAATAAGACTCATTGGTTCACCAAGCTGAACTTCAGTGGTTTCCTTACTTTGGATCTGCCATTAGTTCCCAATCTCCAATGAGTCTAGCATGTTCATGTTTCCCCAGTAATGGTGTCACAAACAGCAAAACATATAGCTATCTTACTCATGCACAAAAATTAATTGTACAAGTCAAACTGTACAAGATGGCAGCATCAAAGCCAAACACTGATGGCTGTTCACTGCCTAACAATTCATGTGCATTATATGTGTGTGTGTGTGTGTGTGTGTGTGTGTGTGTGTGCATGTCTGTGTATATGTATATATACATGTGTGTACATACACGTATGTACATGTTTGCTGTGTGTATGTGTGTATATGTATGTATATATGTCCGTACACAAGTTTATGGTGTGTGGTTACATGCGTGTGTATGTGTTTACTCATGTTTACATGCATGTGCATATGTGGGTGCTTGCATGTATATATATGTGTGCACACATGTTTAGGTGTGTGTACATGTTCAAGGTATAAATAGGTGTGTATGTATGCATATGTGTATGTGTATTCACAGTCACGTGGTCCCAGCTTCCATTTTTCTATCTATAAAGGCTTCTTACTTTATTTTTTTCTACCTATAGAATACATCAGGAACACACTCCAATTACAATACACCTAAGTAAAACTTAAAATTCCTCTGAGAACGCAACACATGCTTCCTGTGCTTGACTTATAGAGCTTACTTCCATAACTGTGGTTTCAATCCTATTTACCCCTAAGTCTTGCATTAGTCATTTGTTCTTCACATTTTGCTAAATTTGGTATACAAGCACATGAATCAAATTATTTTAAAAATATTTATACTTTGTACATGTATTTATTTGGGGGGGTGGTTCACATATGACAGTTCTCTCCTTCCACAATGGGGGTCCCGGGGATCAAGCTCAGTTCATCACCCTTGCTGATAGACACCTTTAATGCTGTCTCTTCATCTTCTTAGAATCACTATCCGCACAGAGCTGAAAACAGCTGCAGCTGGTCTTATTAAATGTTCTGACTTTTATTTCCAGTCTTTCATTTTACAGCCAGTTTTGTAGTTTGAATGTAATTGGTTTCTGTAACCTCACAGTAAATGGCACTATTAGGAGATGTGGCTCTGTTGAAGGAAGTGTGTCACTATGGGGGTGGGCTTTAAGGTTTCCTGTGCTCAGGCTACCACCCAGTGTCGGTTGACTTCCTGTTGCCTTTGAGTTGAGGTGTAGAAATCTCAGCAACCCCATCTGCCTGCACACCAACATTCTTCTCTCCATGATGATAATGGACTGAACCTCTGAAACTGTAAGCCACCACAATTAAATGTTTCCTTTATAAGAGTTGCCATGGTCATGGTAGCTCTTCACAGCAGTAGAGACCCTGACTAACACAGCCAATTTTGAAGCCACTTACTATGCTATCATGAAGTACGTGGCCCCTTTCCTTGCTTCTCATTAACTGCATCTTTTCCTGTCTTAAAACACCTCATTTCTCTGTCATCCTTTTACTAAATCCCTGTGTCTTCCCATCTACTTCCTTCTAGTCTACAATCACCAACCTAATGACATTCCCTATAAGAAGTTGTTTGTGGCCTGCTTTGCTCAGAGTCAGAACCCACTCACAATCCCACTGCTGTTTAGACCTAAATAATGACTTAAATCGTTATATTAACTATATGCTGCTTGGCTTATGGCTTAGCCTTATTATTAGCTAGCTTTTATACCTTAAATTATTTTTATTGATTTATGTTTTACCACATGGCTTGTGGCTGATTTGATATTTTTTTACATCTTGCTGTCTTGATGGCAGTTCATAGTGTTTTTTTCTTACTCTGTTCTTTTATTATTATTAGTAGTAGTAGTAGTATTTATGCTTGGATTTTGTTCTTACCTATAAGCTGGCTTGCCATAGGTCAAAACAGTTCCTTTATTGTCTAATGATATTTCACAGCATACAAAAAAGACACCCACATCAGTTCCCATCCTGAAAGCTCCACCGTGATATCCTGGAAACGAGTCCCTGTTTGGTTTTCTATGGTATCAGCTTCTTATGCTTCTCCTATTCTGTGCCTGCCTCCAAAGGCCTAGTCTTCTTTCATAACTCTTCTAGTTTCTAAAAAAAAAAAAAAAAAAAAAAAAAAAAACTGCCTTTTTTGGCCCTTTTGCTCAAACCCTTGAGCGCCTCATCCTCAGATAAAGCGGTCATGCAGGTGTATCGTCTACTTGGGAAGTCCGGTAGCAAACTATTCCAATCACATAGCCTCACTTACCAATGTTGCCTATGAAGGTCTTTGGAAAACAGGAGAAAGAGAGTGAAGCCCTGCTTCGCATCTCTGTCTGATCAGGGAAGGTCACAGGCATCCTGCAACAGATCACATGATAGTGTTCTGTCCTCATGACAAAGTCACAACTGCTGGAGGACAAGGTTAACAGACAGTCCCAGAAGGCTGTTCACACAGGCAGGGGATTCCGGGAAAGAGAACAACCTTCCTCTCCTTCCAGCTTAGTGAGATGCATTCAGACAATGTTTCCTTCCCTAGCTGGGATCTTAGTATTTAACCTTATCCTGATTTTGATAGCTGATAAGGAATGAAATTCATCATTAATGTCTCTTCCTGTACTATGATTGACACTAAATGGTCTTAGTTACCCAAAGGCAGGTTTAAAAGTCACTGTGATAATGACACTTCATTATTGGGCTCTCTATAAAAGTCTCCTGGATATATGTGGAATTGTAACAATCACTGAAAAGACATTTACTAGAAATAAGCGAATGTCACTAAAGACTGAGAAAATAATTACAGCTTCACAGTCATGTGACCAAGAATAGCTAATGCATTCCACCCTGTGACAACCTTGGAAAGTCATTTCTTCCCAGTTACTGCCTATCTTGTTCCCTCATACAAATGGTCATGTCTGAATTAAATAGTTATGGAGAAGAAAGGTAAAGTCATTGCAACCAGGGAATCTATGTATTTCAGAATCACCAAGAAAACCCTTGAGGGAAAATGCAGTAATATAAACAAGAAATTGGCCAAATCCTAGTCACAAAGGGGACAGGGGATCACAGTCACAATTAGACATGTATAATTGGCAGCCTCTTTTCTATGCCACAGACTATAACTCTGAAGTCATTATCCATTAAGACTATATCTATTAAGTGCTTGGGGGGAAATATTTGAAGGCTAAACTGTTGAACATTCATAAACACACAGTATCCACTGAGGAAAAAAAACATACTACTCAAATATTTAAAACAAGATGCCCAAAACAATCTAATCTCATTTCTCCAAATATTTTCCCTTATAAAAAATAAAAAGTAACCACCTTCTGAGCATAGTGCAACATACCAACAATCCTAGCATTTGGGAAGCTGAGGCATGGGGCCTAGCATTCAAGGACAGTGCTGACTACATAGCAAGATTGTGTTTTCAAAAACAGGCAGGGGACAAAACACACACAAAATATCCACTCGATTTTTTTTATTTGTTGGTTGTTTTTTATTAGTTTTTTGAGACAGGGTTTCAGGAACTCACTCTGTAGACCAGGCTGTCCTTGGACTCACAGAGCTCCACCTGGCTCTGCCTCCTGAGAGCAGGGATTAAAAGCATATACCACCACCAACTGGCAAGAATAATTGTTGAAAAGCAATCTCAAACCAAATCTCAGGCTATCTGAGGTTATATAAGTCATTTTCTTCAAAGTGTGGTCTGCCACAGAACAAACCTGAATGCTGCTTTATGATGTGCAGTCATCACAAGCTTGTTGCATGAATCATAAATACAAACAGAAAACCTGGAAGGAAACAAGCTGCTATCAATGTGACCTCACCAAACACTGTTCTTGCTTCTGTGCTTCTCCTGAAACGGGAAGACCTAAGTACTCTACAACCACCAGATTGAATACATATTTTAGAGGGTCAATTTTACAGTCTTTGTGTTCAGGCAAGAACAATGGCCGCATCTCACTCGTGGTTTTAAGTCTTTATGACTGTGATATTATAAACAAAGCAAGTAGAAGTATCTATGGTCTCTGGGTATCTAGATGTCATAAGCTCCTTTACTTCTCTGGTCTGTTTCCCAGGCACTGTCTGCACTCAGAACACTGACTGATACTTCCATAAGACACAAAAGTGTTGATCTGTTATGAGAGATTTGAAAAGTTTATTTTTCACATTGTTGGGAACCTTTGCAAATAGTCAGTCACCAGAGTTACATGGTAAGACCTTGTCTTAAAACAAACAAAAAATTATTGTCAAAGAGCTCCAAAGTAAATACATAAAATAATTACAAACAAAGTTTTTGGTTGGTTGGTTGGTTTGGGGGAGGTTCTTTTTGTTTTTTGTTTTTTTCCCACCTGGTCCTAGGACACTGACCTAATTTCTCAGGGGCTTAGCTTCTGCATTCCTGAACTGTGACTATGCTGGAGTGCTAAGAGGAACAAGGGACTGCATTGTCATGTGTCTACACTCCGGCTGAGAGGAGGAAAATCCTGTCCTGTCACCACATTGTAATTCTAGTCTAAGAACCAATCTTGAGAAATTTCTAGAACCTATTCTATTTCTAGAATCCCTTTCCATAATCCTCCTTATATGGAGCTGATGTGGGTTTAGCAATTGGTACTTTTGCTGATCCTGGGATCTTTGTAACACTGCATGAGTCTTGATTTTCCTACTGACACAAATGACTTCCAGTGTAAACAGCACAATCACAAGCTTGAGACAAACAGGACCAAGAAAAAGTTGGTAAACAATGGCTAAAATTGAGCATGTCCTTTTGTGACCCTGAGATGCCCATGATGGAATCTGCAGGGCAGCAACTATCTCCCCCCTAGCTGCTTGGATGTGGCTCTGACCCAGGATTTCACAACAGCCTTACATCCTGCTGAAGGAACCACATAAACTGTGATCCTGTAACTCCCATCTGGCTATCCTCAAGGTCTTTCACTAAGAGTAGTAATGATCATTAATACAAACCATGGCTGAGTAGAAATGTTATTAGTCTTCCAAGGGTGAACAGGCATTGGGCAATTTGTAGATCAAGCTAAAATTAAATTCTTCATATAATCTCATGTCAATGAGAGGCATATAAAAAAGAATGGCCACCCTGAAAATTAATCTGCTTAATACTTAAATATAATCAAACAGGTCTGTTTTCCAAATGTAGCTCTCTTTCCTTTCTAATTAAGTTCTCGTTTCTAAAGTTGGATTTTCCAGATGCCTGGAATGCTTTTTTTTGTTTTTGTCTTTTTTAAAACTTTGTGATCAAGACTTCAAAACTGGAAGGGGTTTGCTACTTCATGTAATAAGAAAATTGCCTTCTTGTCTTGGCAATTGTCATTGTGTTCACAACCTCAAAAAATCTCAAGGACAGAAAAATCAAACTAACGTCAGAAAAGAAAATTATAGGGCAAATGTTGTGACTTGCAAAATTACAAAGAGTCAGTGCTTTTGTATTTTGAGACTTAGGATGTTGCCAGGAGCGGGCAACAAGAGTGTTGGGGGTGGAAACTGCAGTCCCTTGAGTGGATAAAGCACCCTGAGAGAAACAGTTTGTGCATGTCCAAGAACTGAAGGACGTTTCTCCCTGACTCAGTTGATACAGGCCTATGCACATTTTTTTGTTGTTGTTGTTCTGGCATCAATTTTTGTGCATATTTCTGTAGCTGTAATTTTCAGTCTTTAAAATGACATTATCCGATTTTTCTCTGAATAGCCCCAAATCTCCGAGCCCTCAATTAGATGCTTTGCTTCGGCAGCATCATCTCAGAGTGAGGTCACCAAAACTCCACAGTCAGTTTCAGAAACAAAAGCCTTTTCCTTTCTCTTTCACTTCCTAGGGATTTTTTTTTTTCTTTATGAAAGATAAAAATCTGACAAAGTAAAAATATAATCAGCTCGCTGAGAGAAGCCAAAAATATTTGAATATATTTCTTTAGTATCTCATATTCTGTTTTTCAGTGCAAAATTAATTTTAAAAAGTTTCATAAGAAAACTTTTAACCAGCGCCAGTTATTGTATTGTTTCCCAGTGTTAGAAAACAAAATTCATATACAACCTCCCTTCCCTGGTTCCAGAAACAATGGGCCCATAGCTAGGTACAGAGACCTGGAGGATAAGCCCCAACTCCTGCTTCTCAGCAGGCTGCAGTCCAGCTCAGCAGCAGGGCCATCTACAGGGAGGTCACATCACACATGTCTACAAGGATCATAGACTTTGGGCTCCAGCAGGCTGAGCTTACTAGCAACACAAAGAACAACTGAGCCATACGGGAAGACAGCAGCAGACGGCATTAGAGGAGGCATCCGGCCAACACTAACCTGTGGCTTAAATCCAGGGGAGAAGGAAACTTTAGCAAGCTAAGACCAAGTTAGATAGAAAGAAAGTTAACCCATCACAATGACTAAGGGTCTGTACACTGTACCACAAGTTCTTAAAAACTAGTGGTGAACATGATGAGTTTTGGAATGAGAACACTGTGCTTCCGTTGGCTAAATTCCCTCCAACCCCACCTCCATGTCTTAGTTATTCATCTACTTCACAGCACAAAACCCTAGGGGCTATAATACATGTGGACACATACAACCTTCAGATACTGCCACACAATGTCATCTTCAAGAGTCATCAAATCAAGTTACAAAAAAAACTTTATCATGTTTGAAGTATATTTACAACTTCTTGTTGGGCAAATTCATAGCTACCTTTAGATACATGTAGCCCGCAAGCCTGGAAGCTAAGCCTGGGGAGTCCAAAACACTCAGAAAGTACCAGAAATCATTACTACATACACAGACCAAAAACAGAGGGAAGGGGGAGGCAGGAAGGAACCATAAAAGGCATGGTGTGTATATGATGCCTTTATTAAAAAAAAAAAAAAAGTCCAGCAGACAAAATAAAAAAACCCAGAGGAGAGAGCTGAGCGAGTCCATCAGAAGTACCAAGTGACGCCTCTTCAGGACTCCTGACTGATGGTGTAGCCTCATTCATACTTCCTCTCCTGTTTGAGGATTATTAGTCAGTACAAAATAATTCTGCCTCAATGTTTATTTTTTAAAATAGATTGATTGTGCTGGGGATAGATTCATTGTGCTGGGGATTGAACCAAGCTAGTCTTATACTAATCTACATCTGCAACCCCAAGTTTCCTAACACAGGACCCAAACTCCTGGTCCTCTTCCCCAGTCAGTGCCTAGCTGTGGCTTAACTTTTACCTTAAAATGTTCCTTTCCATCCAAATACTCCTTTCCAGAAAGCAGACTGACGACACTTTTGTAAACATGCCAACATTCCCAGCACCTGAAAAGTGAGGACCTAAGTCTAAACATCCATACAAGACCCTCAGGGTTACACATGAACAGTAAGAAACTATAAAATAGACACTATAGAATATAGTATAATTGGAGTAATAGACTCAGATGCCGCGTGGCATATGCAAAAGAATGAGGACCATATGATGAAACATAATGAGAAAATCTATTTGGAAAAAAAAATGTTGTAGCTTGTATCTGGACTAATGAGCTGGCCCTTAACCTGGGTCTATGAGGAATTGACAAAACCTTTGAGATGAAGTCTAGCAGAGTCTTTAGGTTCTTGGGAACTTGCCCTCAAGGCGGATTAAAAGACAACAGCCTTTCTCTTTCCCCTTACACATCCTGGCCCTGATAGCAGCTTTGTTCAGCCTTGCACACCCAGCCAAGTGTTGCTGACTCAGCATAAGCCCAACCATTGTGCCAACTGATAGAGGCTGGAACCTCCCACGCTGGGAGCCAAGGTAAACCTGGCGTGTTTATGTGGTGATCGTCTCAGCTATTTGGCTAACAGAAAAGTAACTAACATAGAAATGCTCCATCACTAGAGGTTTGGGTTGCTTACAGCTCAAGTCTCCTCGTTTGGAAAAGGAGGCTATATATTTTCTAAGGATACTTCTGGCACAAGTGTTCTGTGAACTTACAGATAGAAAGGCCAGGTAAAAAGGAACATGAAACTTGAGTAAGACGATGTATGTCTGAAGCCCAGGAACTTGCAGGATGGTATCCCTATGGAATGATTATAGAAGAGTGATATCTAGCTTGTATGTTTCTTATTTTCCTGTTTAAATATGCTTCTTTACTTAAGACTCATGACATTAACAACTGTTCCTCAATCCATATTTTTGGTGCTCTATACAGCAAGCCAACGACCATACCACTAGTGTGCTCTAATTCATTTTTTTTTTTTTTGGCTCAATGTTTTTTCTCTATGTTGTCAAAATGTGAGCAGATATGTGCTCACATTTATCTTAGATCTTAGAAATTCTTCATTTGTATGCACACACACAAGACAGACACAGATGATCTCATGGAGACACATACTGGCCTGGGTATCCAAGAGAAGCAGTAGAAACACTAAGCAAACACCTATTGAAGAATGGGCCCTGGGCCACGGATGAGACAGCCCAACCATGGATTGCGTCCTTGTCCTACTAGGCAACAGCTGAGAGACAGTGTCACATATGTGTAAAATCCAAAACACCCTCATTCTTCTGGTCTTCCCTGAGAAATGACTAAAAATCAGGATGCTCCTGGGCTTTGACCTTGTTACATATTTATTAATGTTTTCTACTTCAGAGAAGAAGCAGACCATCTATCCAGAGATGACATTGTACAACCAAGGCCCCCAGGCCTTTGTTCTGTCAGATTTCTCACATAAGCCAGAGAGTAGTGCCCTGTCACAGAAGTCATTCCTTAAGGTCACACTGCCCAGAAACACCCTCATTAGAGGAGAAAGCATTTAACCGCAGCCTCCAGCCAATCCCTATTTTTGCCACACACTATTTTTACACTAAACTTGTCTTCCACTTGTTCAAAGTTAATCCCTAGGCACTAAAGAAGCACTCTTAATACTGGGAGGGGTCTCTCTGGGTACTGAATATGGTTATGGTATCTAAAAATATAAAGACACACCAGATGTTAAATAAGTTTCTCAAAATAGGTAGTGATGTGGTTAAAAACAACAAAAGAAAAAAAAAAGGTTCATGTGCTTGGACACTGGCTGAATTTAAAGTTCAATCATGTTCTGAAAGCTGGAAAATTCTCTGTTGGGGTCGCATAATTCCAGGAATGCAGAAAATCTCTAACTGAATCACTTTCTCCATTTTCCTAGAACAAGTAAGGGTGAATTCCTTAGCAGCTAGCAATAAGCTTACCTGCACACAGCCAGGTCTGCGATAACCTCTACCTTATCTTTGTGTCTCCTTTACCTTTGTGGCATCACCAAAATGCTCAGGAGAGATCATAATTGCATAGCGGCCACCTGCATTTTTTTGTACCAGAAAACTGTGTTAAATACAATCTCAACCACAAGCCAAGCTAAACTCAGAAATGGCATGACTCACAGAGCAAGAGTCATGTGTGTGTTACTGTGGAATATGAAGCTAAGACACAGGACTTCGGGTGAACCACTAAGATTCCTGTGTGTTTATGATTAGTTAAGAACATAGTCACCAAACCCATGACTCTAATGATTTGGAATTGGGGGAGGACATGAGGGTAGGAACATGGCGGGGAGGATAATTCTACAAAGGTTCTAAAAGAAAGAAAGCTTTGCTCAAGTCTGATTTTTTTTTTTTTTCAAAATAAAAACCACCATCCATGAAGAATTGTAGCCAGTCTTCCTAAGGAGGTTGTTTTTTATTAGCTTATTTAATTGTTTTTGGATATTTAGTTAAAATCTCTCTGATAATTTGTCAATTCTGCTAACTTCATTCTGCAGTTAGCTAAAAATCTTTCTAAACATATTCACAGAACCTGCCACGACTCGGCACACTAATTCCATAGTGCATCTAATCTGAACTACCGGCCTATCTCCCACCCTCCACCTTGTCTACACACTGACAGGCACATACATGCAACACATCAGGTCATCCACACTACACATCAGGTCATCCACATCACACATCAGGTCATCCACACCACACATCAGGTCATCCACGCCACACATCAGGTCATCCAAGCAACTGAATATCACTTCCTCATGAATCCAAGATGCTTTTTCTCCACAAACTGCAGTACCAAACAGGATGTCACTCACAGTCCTCTGAGCCACACTGTTACCCTGTCACAAGAGTGGCATCTTTGTGCTTTTATCTTTTGTCATTCTCAAAGAAGACAACTCATGAACGTCTGTTGAAACAAACTGTAAAACAGAAAGAGTAGGTGAATTGAGTATCAGGGAATCTGGGTGTCTCCTCTCTAAACAAATAACTTAGCATTTGTTCTTCTTATCCATGTATTATACTGAAACAATTGTGGGGATAAAGTGATTAAACTAGTGGTCTTTTCTCCTAGGCTCCTTGATAAACATCAACTATCACCCTTGGTTGATCCATGGTTACATTCAGAACGCCACTGCCTGAATCTCTACATTTCTACTTTAAATACATGAGTTAAGAGAGTTCCTTCCACGGTCAGTCAGTGTGGCTGAGGTAATGGGACTTGTCAGTCACAAGGACAAAGAACACAATTGCTTAGGAGATGCCTCTCCTGCTGACTGTAAGTGTGAGTTGCTCCTCCAACAATCACTGTTTAAACCCGAGAGAGGCTGTGATGGGGCTGGAGGCAAGTAAAAGCAGAGGCTGCCTGGCAGGATGAGTCTGACCTCTGGGAGAGATGAAAGAAACCAAACTCCAGAAGGTGATCCTCTGACCTCTACACACATGCTGGGACATACAAGCCAACACACACCACACACACACACACACACACACACACACACACACCACACACACACACCACACACCACACACAATCAGTGATAATGATGATCACATACAAGCACACACACACACAACATATACCATACACACGCACACACAACACACACAAATACCATACACACACAATACACACACACAACACACACACAATCAGTGATAATGATGATCACATATAAGCACAAGCACACACACACACACCATACACACACAGTACACACACAGTACACACACAACACACACACAATCAGTGATAATGATGATCACATATAAGCACACGCACACACACACACACACACACACACACACACACACACACACATATACTATGATGCAGTAACAAATTTAAAAACAATGGGTTTACTTTGTTATAAAAAGGGAAGATGTGTATAACTTCATGACCCATTCAGCCTTCCTTTTTTCTAGAGAATAACTCTCTGTACTTTCCATGATTGGCTCCCCACAGCAGCTAGATGAGAATGTCCCTCGGTAAGCTGTCTAAATCTTACCCATCCTGACCCACCTGCAGCTTTCTGGGGAGGGGAGTGGGACATGCCACTGTTTAAGATAGGGATTCACTCACTGAGTCAACGTGTCCCAAGCTGTCCTTGAACTCAGTGATTTTCCTACCTCAGCCTTCCCCTGATGCTATAAGTGCAAATCACGCCTCACTGAACTTTCAAAACTGTGGGTCACAAACCCATATAACTAAACTCAGGATCACAAAACAATGGGTAGTGATAAAAGGTTTCTGAATTCTCCAACCAAAATTGAGTCTGAAGTGAAATGCTTCCGGAACCTGAGGTGTTTCTGGTGGCGCTTGCCTGTGTAGTAGCACATGACTGCACTGCAGGCTTCGTTCTGAACATGAAACACTGTGCTGCGTGTTATTAACCAAAACTCCAGAGAGCACAGATAGGAACCCCTCAGCTCACATACAGCCTGTGGCGGATCACGGGCTGCAGTGATTTTACTGCACACACAGTATTCTCTGATCTTGTACAAACATACAGCTTAATTATAAAAAACAGACTTACAAACAAAGTTTTTCCTACCATCATCCTGCCATATGTAAGTATTAATTTAGTGTGTTTCTATGGTCATAAAAAATGCAGTTTCATAAAATATTGTTAAATGACTTTTGGTTTATGTTTAGGACAGGATTTCCAACAATTTCTAAAATGTTCCTACACATATTTTTGTCTTTGGTACCATGTTTTTAATGCAACATGCTGTTCTCAGCATTGGTAATTATAAAATCAAAATATCAGTCCACTCTGAAATGCACCAAAGAACCTCTCTGTCCTGCAGTTGACCATAGAGAGGCAAATCTCATGAGTCTGCATCCTGAAAGGAGAATGATTCTTCAATTTTCTGATCCTGTGATAGGTGCTGACCTAAGCCTGCTTCCTTGCTGACTGCCCCCTTAACTGGATGACAATTAGGGACAATAATTGAATTAAAGCAGCAAATGGTATCTGGACAATCTTACCGCTTTCAGCCTCTAACACAGCATTATGTCCAAGTCTCAGACTGTGGCAATGAATAGAGGAAGTCAGACACAAAGTAATGCTGTCTCTGGTCTCTGGTCCTCCAAGAACAGACCACGCTAATCCCTGCTAACAGAGGACAGAAGCAGTTGCCTGGCAAAGGGTGGGAATGGAAGAAGGGGACAAGAGAGACATGGAGGCTGATGGAAATGGTCTGTTTTATTTCAGGTGGTTCACAAATCATCAGCCTGTATTTCACCATATACTGAATCCCCTACCCCTTTTCAAAGGGAAAATACAGAAGTTGTTAAAGGGTAAGAGAGAGGTGGATATGACCTAAATACACTGCATAAAGCATAAGTAAAGTTTTCAAAAGAAGAGACTGATGTAACTAAACAGAATATTTAGTTTCCAGATATTATTTCAAAAGGCCTGCAGGCATTGGGAACATCACCAGTAAATGGTTTCCTCCTGTACAGATTAGAAAAGAAAATGGATAAAGGTACATGGTTTATGGGACTCTCAGAAGACTTTTCTCAAGTCTCTATACATACTGCCTTCAGAGGCATATTCTTATAATTTCGTCAAGTATAAATACTAAGACCCAGTATATGGGGGAAAAGGAGAACAAAGAGCACAAAATGAGGGAAAAGAAAAACAGATTTCCTCATATATTGCATATGCATATGTTTTATTAGAATATTAAAAAGAAATAATCGAACAATATTCTTTTATGTTCTTTGACATCTCTGTGTAAATTATATTGAATTCATACTAATTCTTTAACAAAATAGGATGCAAATTAAATCATATTAACTAGATTAAATATAATTAAATTGTACTTTATAAAGTACTGAGAGCATGCAATATTAATATAATTTATCTTTCTAAAAAGAGGTTACTGAATCCTCTCCTTCACCTTGAGCAATAATAATAATAGTAATTATAATGGATTATGCCATTAAACAATACCCAGAACTCCTACTTATTAAGATTTCAATGTACAATAATCTTCAAAATCAGAATCAGTCCTCCTTCTTGGATAGGCTTGGTTTGGGGGACGAAGTATGAGCACACAAATATTTTCAACACAGCACCTAACTTCAGCTATGCAGGCAAAGTCACCCAAACTCCACTGGAGTAATGGAGCACAATAAACACTTTGCTGTAGACCCTGGGTTACAGCAAAGAACCTGAAAGGCTAATCATAAGCAAATCGGCAACATTAAACTGGAGAGAGAAAGGTAGGTGTTGTTATAAAATGAGTGCGGGTCTAAAATCATGTTCTGGTTAAGACTCTAGAATCATCTAATTATTGTAATTTCCAACTTAATCATAAGGAAACAGGATTCAGGTGTTAGTGGGGCCCTGGAGGTCAGCCAATTCATGGAACCCTTTCACTACCCAGTGAAGAAGACCAGGCACACACGGCTGACCTCTGTATGACCTGTTTATCCCAAAGTGCCCTCCCTCATCCCAGATCACAGGTTAACTGCCTCTGGCCCTCAGGTCTTTGTCTCAGATATCAAGGAGCAGCATTCCCAGCCAGCATAGCTACGTGCACCAGTGCAGCCCTCTCCGCAGGCATCTGCCACAGTGGTCTTCCTACTCAAAACCCTCCCCCCAGACTCATCGCAGGGCTTTACTGTGGCACCAACTCCTCTCTCATCAACTGAGCCCAGAGTATTAACTATATCTGCTCCTCCAAGTCATTCACAAGTTTCCTCATTCATTCATTCATTCACTTGTTCTGATAGTGAATGTCCACTCAGGGCCATTAGACTGAATTAGGATACTGAAATGGAAGTTGCAGTCTGGCTCCCCAAAGCACCAGCGTTAGATGCTACAGTAATTGACCCTCAACACATTTATCCATTCTCATTATCAAAGTTTTTAACTAGTCTTTGTACACCGTATTCAACATCTTATTTGACATACAGAAGTTATTTTTAAATTTTAGTTTTCTTGTTGTGATTATAAGAATTTAAATATTTCTTGTTTTAATGAATGAAATGACCCTTGGACAAGTTTTACTGTTGAATGCAATGGTAGAGACAATCAACCCTGATGAAATTACCACCCACAATGCACCCTGGCCTGTGGGTCAAAGCACAATAATGACAACTGTTAGTAGTCTGGATTTTTATCCATTATTCTTCAGTGGACAGCATTTTATCAACACCTTCTGTAATCCTCATGATAAAGGTCAACAGGGAGACTCTCAGGAAAACCCCACGAAGACACACTCAGAATTTAGATGTGCCTTAGAATGTCCCAGTAAGAGTCCTAATTTCTCCACTTCAGTTTCCACAGTATTCACTAAACCACTATTTGTTAAGAGCTCCAGCAAATACCAGGCTCTGATGCTGGAGGAGGAAACAGTTAAGGATTTAACAGTGAAGAATATGAATAGTGTAGGTGCTAACAACAGCTTCATTCTGAAAACAAAAATGCATTCTCATCATCTCTTTTGTGTTACTAAGATCAGTTTTATGAACATCTGACCTTTTTGCCTCTGCTTCCCCAAGGTGCTGGGATGGCAGCTATATGCCACCAGGCTCCATTTCATCCTGAGCTGGAGCCTAGATTCAGAACTTCCTGCATGTCGGAGCTCTACCAATGCAGCTGGCTACTTCAGAAACTAAAGAGGTTTGACTGGCTTGTACTTCTGGTGGATGAGAAGTCCCATTTGCAAAGAGCCAGAGTCCTGGAGTGTGCTTAGTGATTGTGTCACAACCTGACAGTAACAGGAAAGGGGAACTGACTGTATACAGAAGAGGACAAGCACAGAGAACAGCCTGCTCTACATAACAGCAGCATGTGCTCAAGAGAAGCAGGGGTCTTTGGAGAACCCCACCAATCCTCCGGAGAATGCCTTATCAATAACTTCAATGTCTTCCTCTAGACCATGCCTCTAAAATACACAACTCTTTGCACTGTCACTGAGGACACCAAGGGGGAGCAAAGCCTCCAACATAAAAACATATGCACTCACCCAAACTATATGTATTATCAAAGGATGTTAATAGTAGAGGGGAAACATAATTTAGAAATGCTAGATTTCTTTCTTAGAAAATCTTTATCATATTTTCAGCTCTTTTTCCTTTAAGGATAATGAGGCATATGGAGAAACTGGAAAGAGATCAGTAGAAGTGGAGATGCAGACATGATCAGTGTAGAATATGTGGATTAAAAAATACCATAGTGAGTCCTATCCATATGCCTGATTAGGAAGTACTAATAGGTGATGTGGTCAGAGAGATACATTAATAGTAAGGCGTGATGGGAGACGGTGAACAACTAAGAATTGCCCTTTCCCTTTGCCACCTCTCTCATGCTTCCTTCTCAAACGTTCTCTGCAGGATCCACTTTCTTTCTTCACCTTTCTCTTCTCAACCTGCATCAAACTGGCTTCCACCTCCACAGCTCTGGAAACCCACTGCATCCAGGATCATCGCACTAAAAACATCCCATGAGTTTCCATTTCCACCATTAGTGGCCATTTCACCATTGTTGATACCATTGTATGACGGGTTATAATGTCTTGGCGTCCACAAGCTCCTCTCCTCCCAGTCACGGTCATGGACTCCCAGGCCACCTCCTCCCACCTCTCTAGGTAACAAAACTCTTCAGGTTCCCATCTGCCTTTCACTGTAGTCTCTAGGGCTCTTCTCCCCCACCAAGTCTTGTCCAGTCCAGATCTTACTATCCCTGATGCTAGAGAGTCTCCCATGAGCACAAGCTTTATAAAACTTTCCAAACATCCCTCCTCAGATAACTGATGGGCATTTATACTTCTCAACCTCACCAGCTACAGGACAAAAGGTTACCTGTGGCACCCAATGATGCCTGAAGAACCATTTTTCAACATCTGAATTTCTAATCTTAGTAAATAACTCCAGACAGAATACAATCCTTTTTCCTAATGCTCATTGCACAGTTACCAAACAAACTTCTTTCAAGTTTCTGCTTCATTCAGATCTGCACATCCTCCCTGGCATGTGTACCTGAAGGACCTCATCTAAGCAGCTACATTATTCACCCTCTCCATGATCTACCTTAGAATCATGTTATATCCAGAGAAATAAACACCCTGAGAGGTCACTGAGATGAAGAAATGAAACAGCCAGGAGATTACAATTGTAATTGTATGGATTTCCACCCAATTGCTCTTAAGCCAAATTAAGGGAGAGCAATGAGTAAAATTGGTTTGGGCAGGGTGTTGTGGGGACAGAAAGAAGCACAGCCTGGGGTAGAATTTGGTTAACTGAAGAGGGTTTCTTTTTTAAGTTCACCTTTTAGCTCCTCTGAGCAGCAAAGCATTCCTCTGAACGCTTAGGAGAACTGATGCTCACAGCTAAAACTTGCACAGTAAGAACTTTTTGAAGCATTGGCATCCTGGGAGTATCCCATTTGTTTAGGGTTGGCCTAATCAAAATCTGCCACAGCAGGGCTTCTTATAAGCAATGACTCATGTTGTTTTAGCTGGCACTGAGTCACAGCCTCACAAAGCATGACACAGCTTCAAATCCAGAGTACACGGCCAGCTTCTTCCCATTACACGCTGCCAGCAGCTGTATGAGTGGGCGTCCTCTAGTGTCAGACTTTCTGCAACTAAGCACAATGTGGATTAGAGTGATAGAAAATAGTTGCCCAGTAGACTCTGTCATTCCAGAGATGTATAAATGAAGAGGGAATGGAGTTTATGTTAAAAATTCCAGAGCCAGGCATCCGTGCTTGGGTTTTCAAAACAGCATGTGTGGAAATTTTCAGTCAGCTCTTTTCCTCCCTAATTGCTTGCTCCTTCTGTTGAGGTCAGTAAGTGTTTTTCTTTTGGATGCCAATGAAAAGTCACTGCAAGTCTGTTTTCCGACTGGGTTATACTAGAGGAGATAACACACATATAGGTCGTAGTCCAGCACTGGGGAGGAAACTAAGGAAATGGCATTGTCACTGATACCACCTCCCAGGAGGGAGTCCATGATTCCCCTGTGATCCTTGCTCTTGGCTTGAGTGAGCCCTACAGACCATATGTGTCATGGGCCTGAATAAATGCTATGATGATGGAACCAGCTGACCAGCAGTCAGCTGAAGAATACTCAGAGCCGGCCTCAACAGGAATGTTTCTCCCCAGAAGCCTTAGCAAGGACACATCTCTCTGCCTTGCCTCTTTGTTAAGCTACAAACGTTCTTCCTTGCATTCCCCAGTCACTTCTGTCTGGTCACAGAAAGCTTAGTTCCTGTCATCAAAACACTCTGAACTCCCAGGCTAAGTGCAGAGAATGCCACCTCCTGAAGCCTGGCACTTAGTCGGAAAAAGCCCACACTGCTGTTTACATATAACTAACAAGACTGTCCAATCACAGGAACCTTGCTTGCTGCCATTAGAACTAAAGTTTATCAGAGGCCATGCCATGGAAAATAAACACAGACAATCAGAGCCCATGAAGGTGGATCTGACACCTGCCTGTGCAGTGGATTCAAAGCTAGACTAAGACGTCCAGGATTAGTTTCCTAAATAGGAGTGTTTGAAGCCCATCTGAGGTCAGCCTCCTCAACGGTCTTCGAAACACTGATGGATAATGGTTGTATTAAAGCTTACAGTGCAGAGAAGGCTCAGGAAAATGCTGCTGCAAGCTCCCCTTCTTCTACTGCTGTAGTTAAACCAGGCATGTCCGAGGTGCCTGGGATGCCTGGGCTGGCCTCAAAGTCTTGGGCTCAGATGACCTTTTCCACATCAGCTTCCTTGACATCTGGAACTAAGAGCATTTAATTCCATAAGGATCTCAGACACGACAGAGCTCTGTGAAGCCAGAGCCTGGGACTCAATTCTCATATTATATAGGGTCAAATAAGTGAACATGTAAGAAGTCAGCAACAGTGAAACTTTCTGGATACACTATAAACAATATTTAGTTAAAAATCAAACACATAGTCAATTGTAGGTATTTCTGGCAGTAGGGTCTCCCATTTGATGTGGGATGTCTTTCAGTACACTGTGAATATGCTTTATTATTGGTTAATAAAGGAACTATTTTGGCAAGGAATCTTTGAAGCAGGCAGGAAATCTGAGCACAGATAACAGAGAAGAAGGGCAGGGTCAGACTGAGATGTTACAAGCTGCCACTAAGAGAGCATAGGTGAGCCACGAGCCACATGGAAAGACATAAATTAATGAGTTAAACTGAAAGGGCTAGCTGATAATGAGCCTAAGTCATAAACCAAACAGTTTGCAATTAATATAAGCATCTGAGTCATTATTTGGGGCTAAGCAGCAGCAGAGCTGTGGATCCATACCTCAGGGCTAGGCTGGATAGGACAGGTCAGAAACACTTTTACTACATCTATTGTGTCACATGATGTCGATGCAGCCTCCCTTTGCATTGTTCATGTTGGCAAGCCATGCAATGCCACAGACGAAAGCACCTTGGCTTGGATCAGAAACTCAGGGTTTTTACTGTGCACGTAAGCGTCTCTGCTCATGCAAAACATAATGACTTCAGTAGGGAAAACTCTTAATACTTTCCTACCACCATTCTCTGCATGTATTAAATCCTTGGCCTGTCTTACTTTAGAATGTTTGATTTTTACAATTTCTCTTTGAATCTTGAATCATAAAAGAACTGTTGGAAGTATCCTCATCCCTGGTCCCAAATTGTACTGCAGAGCTATGGTAAGAAAAGCGTGGTATTAGCATAAAAATAGACACATTGATTAATGGAATCTAATTGAAGAATCAAACATAAATCCACACACCAATGAACACCTGATTTGTGACAAAGAAGCCAGAAATACACACCAGAAGAAAAAAAGACATCATCTTCAACAAATGGTGCTGGTCAAGCTAGATGTCAGCATGTAGGAAAAAATGCAAATAGATCCTTACTTATCACCCTGCACAAAACTCAACTCCAAATGGATCAATACCTCAGTGTATCATAAAGCCAGATACACTGAATCTCATAGAAGAGAAAGTGGGGAACAGCCTTGGATTCACTGGCACATGAGAAGACTTTCTGAACAGAACACCGACAGCATGGGCTCCAAGGTCAACAATTCATAAATGGGACCTCAGGAAACCGAAAAATTTACATGTGACAAAGGACACCACCACTTAGACAAAATGACAGGCTACAGAGTGGGAAAATATTTTTACACATCCAACAGAAGACTAGTATCTAAAATATATAAAGACCTCAAAAATCTGGACATCAAGAAAACAAACTATTTTTAAAAATGAGACATAGAAATAAACATAGTTCTCAAGACAAAAGAAACACAAATGATTGAGAAACACTTAAAGACATGTTCAGCATTTTTAGTCATTACAGAAATGCAAATCAAAATTACTTTGAGATTTCATCTTACACAATCAGAAATGGCCAAGATCAGTAAACCAAAAAACAGCTCATGCTGGCAAAGATTTGAAATGAGGAGAACATTCATCCATAGTTGGTGGGAGTACAAACTTGTACAGACACTACGGAAATCTGATGTGGGATGTCTTTCTGTGTGTTGTGAATCTCATTCATTAATAAAAGGGTTGCCGATGGCAGGGCATCTTAGAAAGAGGTGGGAAATCTGAGCGTAAATAAAGGAGAAAGAGGGCGGAGTCAAGAGAAGCATGAACCAGCCTCCCAAGAAGAAGATAAAGAAAGGGGCTATGTGGCAAAACAGACTAATGGAAATAGATTGAATTAAGATGCAAGAGCTAGCTAGGAATATGCCTGAGCCATAGGTCAAGCTGCATGTAATTAATATAAGCATCTGAGTCATAGGAGTGGGTTGTGGTCTAAGCAGTGGCAGGCAGGTCCAGAACATGGATCTAGGCCGAGCTTATACTACAGAAATCAGTGCAGTGGTCCCTCCAGAATCTGTAAACAGATCCCTCAAGACCCAAGCATATTGTTCTTCAGCATAACCCCAAAGTACTTTACATGCCACTACAGAGACACCTGCTCATCTATGTTCATTTTTGCTTTGTTCATAGTAGTCAGAAATTAGAAACAGCCTAGATGCCCATCAACTAGATGCCCATCAACTGATGAATGGATCAGGAAATATATGGTATATTTATATAATAGAATATTATTCAGTTTAAAAAAAATAAAATCTGCATGTGATGATACATTGTGTATCAAATAAAGATTGCCTAAAGATGAGAGCACAGAGCCAGCCATAGAGTTAGCCATAGAGGTCAAGCAGTGAAGACACTTGCCTTCAATCCTAGCACTCAGGAAGCAGAGGCAGAGATTCATCTGGATCTCTGTGTGTTCAAGGCCACACAGAACAGGCGGTGGTGGCACACACCTTTAATCCCAGTAGTTGGGAAGCACACTTGCATTTAATCTCAGCACTAGGAATGTTGAAACAGGAAGTGATATGGCTGGGCAAAGGAATGTAAGGTGTGTGGTGGGGAACTGGGACAAGAGTTCACCCCTTGGCTTCCCTTTTGACCTGTGCTTCCCAGTTCAGTTTGAGGATTCCTGGACCTCTTTCAGCCTGGGGATTCAGTAGTAGTGAGAACTGGCTGTGGCTTATTCCTCTTTCTTTCTGATCTTCAGGCAATTTTTATTTGATACATAATATATCACCATACTTGCAGGTAAAGAAATTTCATTTATAAGTGAATGTTAGCTGCTAAGGTCTCAAGAAGCGGGCTACAATCTATACATACACATAAATTAGGTAGAGAGTAAGAAACTGCAGGGGAGGAAAGTATCTTCCTAGGATAGGAAAATAGAATAGATAGTTATGGGTGAATGGAGGGAGACTGGAACAAAAGGATCTCATGGAGATTGGCAGCTAAATCCAAGGACCATTTGAGAGGTCATACAAAAACCTACTACCTCCTTTTAGATATGTATTATACATGATAATGTATTCTATGCAATATAATACATAATACATTATTACATATTTTTATAGTACATCATATATTTATATTATATATTATATTATACAGATAATTTATAATTAATTATGCACATATGATTATGTATAATTAGTATGTCATATAAAAGATACAAAACATAACACAAATATATATGTGTGTGTATTATACATTATGCATAGTTGCATAAATATTTATATTATGTTATATATTATATACATTATATTTTATATTATATGTACATAATTTATGTGTGTGCTTTTTAAAGACACTTTAACTATAGTATGTTTCCAGATTCCTGTTATTTGGTGACTCCATAATAATCTAAATGTAATCACTAAATACTAGGAAAGACAAAGCATCAAATGGGTAATTTTTTTTTTTTGCCAAGTGAAATATCCAGTGGCAGGAATGAGTTACATCTAATTGAGTCCCATGGAAACCCCCAAACTATTTGGGTTATTTCCAAGGCTACTGGTTGCTCTCCACAATGTGATGGTAAGGCCCTACAGCTGAAGACAAAACCTAAATACATCACTGAATATGGAAAAGTCAAGCTGGAACCTAACTAGTACCTCCACCCCTAGTGACTACTGTTCACGGTACTAGAGGATACTCTGTATGCTAGCAGAGGAAAAAGCTAACCCCAAGCCAGCTACAAAACCCTTCAATCTACAACGGTGACCTGCCTGCATGATATGCTGGTGCAATAGTCACACATAAGTTGTGGGAGTAACCAACCTCTAATTGATTGGATTTAAGGTCCACTCCATGAGATGGAACCCATCTATGACACTGCTTAAGTAGTCAAGAATCTAAGACTAGATAAGCATAGACCTAGGGAGAAAAGAAATATTATTGTTCTCCTAAAGTAGCACAGCAATAAACATGACTCCCAAGGACACTGCTATATCTATAGATCAGTGTCTCACTCAGCCATCATCAGAGAAGCTTCCCCAATAGTAGATGGGAATGACATAGAGACCCACAAGTGAACAGTGTGAAGAAACTGTAAGACCTTAGAACACTCAGTCCTAAATGAGGTGTCTCCATCAAATCTGTTCCTTTGAGGCTCAGAGAACTATGCAGAAGTCAATGGGGTCGGATGACACCAAGGAAACAAGGCCTTTTAGACAAACACACATATGAATTCACAGAGACTGTGTCAGCATGAACAGGGCTTGCACAGATCCAAACCAGATGAGGTCTCAGTTCTGAGATGGGGATGTAGACGCAGCTCCCATTCCCAATTCAGAGCCATCTCCAACTAACAATTTATCTCACAGAAAAGTCTCACTGTACATAAACCACACTACATGGCAGGTCCCATGCCCAGCAGTAGATGGCCAACACAAAATTAACTTAAGGGTATTTCTGCAAAATTTTTGGTCTATATTTCTTTAACTGGGAATTTTTTTTTTTTTAACCTTACTGGTCTTTTGCTTGTGTACTATGGTTTCCAATTTTGGGTATTTATGGGTTTTGTTTGTGAGTGTGTATATCTGAGTCTGTATGTGTTTCTCAGGTTTTTTTGTTTTGTTTTGTTTAGCTTATTACTCCTTTCTTCTGTTTGTTTGTTGGTTTGTTCATTTTGTTTTATCCTGTTTTTTGTTGGTTTGGGGAACTGTTTGTTTTCTTAAGAGAGATAGAAGGAAGGCGTGGCATTGTGGTGGGGAGGAAGTGGAGAGGACCTGGGAGATGACAGAGGGAAAATTATGATCAGGATATATTATATAAAATAAGTATTTTGAGTTTTTAAAAATTAATAAAATTGCTGTCTGAATTAGTCATCTAAGTTTCATTTTAAAACTTGTACATAATTTTTGGGTTAAGCCAAATTTCTAACAATTTCTGAAACAGCACTAAGCATAGTTATGCCACTTTGTGCAATGCCTTTCAAAATTATAAAATCAAAATTCCATTTGACCCTGAAATACAATGCTCGATATCCTGTAATATCAATTATTCAGCCAAAACCTGATTTTTATACAAAAACAAATAAATGAACCCATCTCGTTAGCATGGAAATTTGCTTTTGATTTTAATGGTATTATTTTATATGACAAACATTGTTTGAAGATAATTTTTATGATTCATTATCAGTTAATGTTTGATTGGTACGTCTATTTTGTCTATCAATATATTCAGAGTTGTATGAAAGTGTGTGATGAGGAAGAGGTTGTGAGAGAAAAAAAAGTCTTAAAAAGTCCTGGTGGAGGGTCTGGTGGGGAATCTGGTGGAGCTCAGCGGGGCAGGTTGCTCAGTACAATGCCTGCCAAACGAACATGAAGACTACAGCTCAGATCCCCAGAGAAAACTCGTGAGTGCATTCCTGAGTGTGTATGTGTGTGTTAACCTACCTATAAACCCAGGACTCAGGAGACAGAGGTAGAAAATCCCTGAGAAAGTTGGCCACCTAGTTAAATCATTAACCTTAGGAGTCAAATAACAGGCCTCGCCATATAAGATGCAAAGTCATCACAGAAGAAACCTGACATTCATGGGTGACACCTACACCATGTACATTGCCCACACGCATTCAGACACAAAAATATGCACATACAAGAGCACACACAAACAGAATAAAATACACGCAAAATGAAAGCTTAACCCAAAGCTGAACATTTACAACATCATCTATTTAAAAGTTGCTCTCAATGAATCATTCATCAGAGACAGAAGATGGCATATAAATAATGAATGTACTAATCAGTGTCACAGGGTTGCCGTGACACCATTGAAGGGACAGGCTTTGAGGTGGAGCCTTGGCTCCCATGGCCTTGCCATGTGTGTGGTCCTCAGTGACCCCCCCCCCCGTGGCTCAGTTGCTGTGGCTCAGGGTTTGCCCTGCAGTAAGTGCTCAGTGAAGCTAAGATATGATGCATAACTAATTGCTGAACCAAGAGCTCATTAAGAGTGGCGGGTGATGGTTGGGGTAAGGAAGAGCTGTTCCAATTGCTATCATCGAGAAACTTCTAGAAAATATGTTTAGTTTTATTTCTTTAACTGTGTGTACACTCTTTCCTTTGCACCTACTGGTACTTAAATAATAGCTTTAATACCAATCACTAGCATATTAACCTGGCTTACTGTGTAGAATTTGAACTTTTACAGTATAGCAGTATATAAAGGTGAGGCACATGTAGGAAGTACATGTTACTGTTGTATTGTCCTTTGTTTAGAAAGTATCTCACTGTGTGAACCTTTCTGGCCTGGACTTGCTTTGTAGACCAGACAGGTCTTCAACTCAGATTGGACAGATTCTGCCTCCAGAGTACTGGGGTTAAAGCCATGCATGCACCACCACAGGCATATTTTCATTTTTTTTAATTTGATATTTTTCTAGCATCTGTCAAATTTCTCACATAGTGACATAAGCCTGCAATCCTAGCCAAAGTGAACACAAAGCAGGAGATGTGACTTTTGAGGCCAGCCTTGAAGAGGAGTCCAGGGAGAAGGAGGAAGAGGAGGAGGAAGAAAAGCAGAACAATGAAGAAAACCATGTAACTGCATCAGTGGCTTTTGTGGGAGCACAGATGCACTGATCAGCATTTTCTGTGTTGATCTTCATAGATGAGTAACAACCAACTTCAAACAAACTCTTGTCCCTGTACATTACAGATGTTTAAAATCCTGTGGTTCCCCACAAAGTTCATGACAAATATAAAGATTTATATTTCTACATTAAAAAAAAAAAATAATTGGCACCAGGACCCAGAAGGACTAAAACAGCTTAGCTAAGTCCCACTTGCTCGATAGCTTCAGAATTCCTCCATGCTTCTTTATCTGCACCTTCCAGCCCCTCCTTCCTGTCCTTCCAGCCATTTGTATGCAGTCATCATCCAGTCACTGGAGAGATCCGCAAAGACTGCACTGAACTTAGTTTTTCAGAGAAACATGACACCCCAGCTGTCCTGCTAAATGAGGCTTAGCATACACTCCCCCACCCTTGGGATAACCTGGCACTTGACACCTGTTAGTTTATCTGTTACAGTCATTTACTGAAGTGTGGGGACACGTGGGGTACCCAAAGGATGTGCTGGAGCTGCTTCCCCACTTTACCCCCTAAGTTTATTCTTTAATCAGCATACAAAATAATGGGTTTCCCTGTAGCATTCTCCCAGGTGCTTAGTTTGGGCTGATTTTCCAGCTCTCCTTGACCAGGGGTCTCCATTTAGCTTCCTACCCCCAACTCCCTTCCCACTTCCATACCGCATGCGGTCTGCTGCTACCCTGCCCAACCCCTCATAGAGCCACTTTATTTTTTCCCATCTCATGGGCTCCTCTCTAGTTCCCTAACCTCTACCCACACTTTCACGCAAACACACACACACGGATGTGTATGTGAGAGAAAAGGTGTGCTGTTTGCCCTTCTGAGCCTCAGTTACCTCACCAAATGTACTATTTTCTAGCTTCAACCATTTTCCTGAAAATAAAGTTCACTTTTCTTTCCAACTGAACAAAATTCCATTGTGGCTATGTTCCACATTTTGAGTACCCGCTTATCAATTGAGGAACATACAGGCTGGGTCCATGTGTTAGCATTCAGAGCTGCTTCTGACTCACCCAGCATCCTGACATCATCCTACCTAAAATCCCCTTAGAGAAAAAAACCCCTGCCCTGTAGTGGGATTCAGGTGTTAGCTGGCAAAGCTTGGAGGTGTGTCTCTGGAGTACAGGAGTCTGAATGGGGCATAGCTAGACCCCATAGATTCACTGCTATGTTAGCCATATATGGCTTCAACCTTACTTCCTGTCCTTCTGATCCTATGCATTCATAGTAAGTATAATACTACATACATTTCCCTCCCTCTCTATTCCCACTACATGTGTACCTCCGCTTGCTCGCTCTCTCCTCCTCCTCCTTCTCTCTCCCTCTCTCCTCCCCCTCCCTTCCTCTCTTCCCCCTCCCTTCCCCCTTTAATAATAAAACTTCTCACGTGGGTACCACTGCATGGTATGTCTTTCCAGAAGCTCCCATCGGCATTGGGGTCCCTCAGTTCCAACCCACCAAGGTCTCCCACCGACTGTTTTATAAAACTATGTTCTTTCTATTGGGATAAGACAAATGATAAACACTGACATGCAAGTGTCTCTGTGGCAAGATGTGGAGTCCTTTTGGTACATACTCAGCAGTGACACAGATGCATCATAGAGTGGTTGTACTGTGTCTCTTTGGAGAAGCCTCCATGTTGATTTCCAGGTGGCTAAGCAATTTACACTCCCACCAAGAGGAGATGCTCTTCCCCAGTCCTTGCCCCCATCTTCTTTCTTCACACTATTTGAAAGGGAGTAAGGTAGAATCTCAATGTGGTTCTAATGTTGATTTCCATGATAGCTAAGAATCTTAAACGCTGCTGAAGAAGTGTGGGGCCATTTGTGTTTCTTTTACTGAGGACCTGTCTGTTCTCTCCTTGGCCTATTTGTTGATTGAGAGTTTGGGAGTTTAATTTTTGGTGTTCTTTTTCTAGTTTAGCTATTAACCCCTGTCAAGAGCCTAGCTGGCAAAGGCTTGCTCCCATTCTGTGGGCTGGGTTGTCTGTTCACTCTGCTGACAGTTCCTTCTCATATGCAGACTTTTAAATGGCATGTAATATATTTATCACTCCTTGTGGCCATTTTATGTGCTGCTGGGGGTCTTACTTAAATTATACCCTAATGCATTTTCTCTGTTTTCCTGTAACAAGTTCAGTGGTCCTAGTTTGCACTAAGGTTTTTAAATCCTATCTGAATTGATGTTTGTGCAGGGTGGAAGATGTGGATCTAATTTTACTTTTTAGCATGTGGAAAAATTAACAATAATAATAAAAATACTTTAAGCCTAATGTCATGGTTCATGCCTACGACGCTAGCACTTGGCAAAAGATCAGAAATTCAAAACCAGTCTGGGCTACACAGGGAGTTCCAAGCCAGCCAAAGCTCCAGAGCAAGACACTGTCTTAAAGAACAATAATTTTTAACATTATTATTAAAATTTATAGGAGAAATAAAACAATATACAAACATGCGTTACTTACTCTTTAGTGCCTTATACATCTGAATAGGTGCTCACTAAATTGTTGCGTCTTAACTTCTGCAGCACTTATTTACTTGTTTTTACATTTTATTTTATTTAGTATGTGTGCGTGTGTGCGTGCATGCATGCATGTGGGCATGCATGTGGGGGGGGGTGTATGTGTGTGTGTGTGTGTACATTCATGTTCCATTGTGTCCATACGGAGGCCAGAAGACAGCATGCAGGAGTTTTCTCTCCTTCTGGCACAAGGCTTCAGGGGACTGATTTCAGCTCATCAGGCTTGCCCTTTACCTGTGGGCTATCACTGATTTTAACTCATCAGGCTTGCCCTTTACCTCTGGGCTATCACTGATTTCAGCTCATCAGGCTTGCCCTTTACCTGTGGGCTATCACTGATTTCAGCTCATCAGGCTTGCCCTTTACCTGTGGGCTATCACTGATTTTAACTCATCAGGCTTGCCCTTTACCTCTGGGCTATCACTGATTTCAGCTCATCAGGCTTGCCCTTTACCTGTGGGCTATCACTGATTTCAGCTCATCAGGCTTGCCCTTTACCTCTGGGCTACCACTGATTTCAGTTCATCAGGCTTGCCTTTTACCTCTAGGCTAGCTCTTTGGTCAGCATACTTTTATTATTATTATTATTTAGAACAACCAAGAAATTTCTACACTGATTAATAATGTAGTTAACTTTGTATTTCCATATAAAAAGATTTAAAAACAGTACAAAGTCAACTACTTAAAATCCCCAAATTTCCTTCTAAGAAATATTCTGTTCACCTCTTTTGCTTCAGCATCCAACATTTTCCTTTTATTTTCAGCTGGGGCTAATATCTAGAGATCATTTTGTTGAGAAATAAGAATGTAGCAATTACTCCAAAAGTAGCATTGTTATATTTGACGATGGAGTGGAAAGAAATTTGATTATTTGTAAATTGGAATGTTTACCTGGGTTAAAATACAAATGCAGGGCTAACTCTCCTCCTGTCTAGGATTCTACAACTTTCCACCCCCCAGAAGCCTGTAGGGCAGGGCCAAGGGAATGCTTTATGGTGGCCTAATTGAAATTTTATCCAAAATGTGAATAAAACAAGTGAGTTTTTAAAAGATATACATCTGCAGACACTCAGGAAGCACCCTAGGTAAGCTCAGCTGCCCTCCTCAGAAATAAAGGAGATGAGATTTAATCACAGAACATTTAATGTAGCAACTTTCTGACTTTTTCTTCTCTTAAAGTTCAATAAAATTTTACTTCCAAAAAAAAAATAAATAAAGGAACCTTAAAAATTAGAAAATTTATCTTCATAAATAAATTGACTTCGTGAAGTCAAGCCAGGTAAAAACTAAATCATCTTATCACATGGCCACTGATGCCTACTTACATTGGGCTCACTTTGTAGAAGTGAAGGACAAACATAATGAAGTTAGAAAGGATGATAAATAGATGGTACATAACTAAGTCAAACTGAGATGAAATGAGAGAAAAATCATCAGCACCACAGTAATAATTTTGCTGCCATGATCCATAGACAACGGCTAAAATCAATACAGAATAGTTGGGAAAGAAAAGCTATTTGCATAAAGTATTTTCAGGAGGACAATAATTAATGGCAAAGGGAAAATGGTGATTTTGTGGTATAGAAAGCTAATAAGATCATCTTAGCCAGGTACCAAACATCAACATCATTATATCAGGATGGCCCACATCACTTCCACAGTCTTCTCATACTCTCACTGACTAACTTACTTTAAGTGATTTCCTCTGAAATCACCAAGTTCTCAACAAGTGCCAGAATCATAAAAGTTGGATTATCACAACAAGAGGAGCCTCGGGGGCATGCTAGAAACACCATGGGATCTTGGATTCAACTAAATAACTGGAAAATTAATCACGGCGAGAAAACTAGGGAGATAAAACATAGCCTGTTTTTCAGTTAACTGTAGTGTGCCATGGTTAATTTATTCAGTTTTGACCATTGCAATGCTGGTTTTGAAACACATTAACATTTAAGGAATCTGGGTGAAGGTTATTGTTGCAAATTTTCTGTAAATGCAATTAAATGTACAACTTGAAAATTAACAAGTTGGGGCTGGAGAGATGGCTCAGTGGTTAAGAGCACCATCTGCTCTTCAAGAGGACCTGGGTTCGATTCCCAGCACCCACATGGCAGCTAACAGCTGTCTGTAGTTCCAGTTCCAGGCAAACACCAAGGCAAATAAAATAAATAAAGTTTAAAAAAAGAAAAAAGAAAAAAGAAAATTAACAAGATAAGAGGAAAAAGGTGCTTCTAGATCATTCTAAACTTCCCATATCCCATGTGTTTGTGCTTACATGGTTAATGGTCAGGGAGAACTGAGCAGGTTAAAATTGGACAGAGCAACTGACCAAATGTTTAGCTGCATGATAGGATCAAAGAAAATATACCAGATGTTTGGCAACAGCTCCAGATACAGAGGCACCTCCACTCAGCAGGGAGTCCACAAAGGAAACCAGAGACATCAGCTCTGCTTTCAACCACAACATAAAAATGGCCTATAAACAGCTGCCCTCATTGAAGAATTCCATTTCCATTACTATTTCTGAACCTCTAGAACAAGAAGTCTATCATCCCCCAGAAGTTGGTGTCCTTCGAACATGCATAAGCTCCCATGGACCTACATAAATGTTTACTTTTAACAAATATTCATATGTTGCAATATACATCTTTTAAACCTGGCAGGCAACAGAGTGGACCCAAGTTCCTATGCTCCATGTTCATAACCGGAAGTTGGAAATCCAGTCATACCTGAAACTTTTTATATTAAAAATTGTGTCACTCCTTTCCTGCTAAAAGTTTTATTGTTTCATCTTTTTACTAAAAACTCCATTGGTCTGCCCACATTCTTGTGGCAGGAAGGAAGAGAGCATCCCATTTATCTTTGTATTTCCAATGCCTGACATGTTACTAACATATAGTTTACGCAAACGGGCTGAGTTTGGTTCTTAAAAATCCTGTCACTTTATCTTGGCCATTTTACAATCTTTGTCAAAATCCATTAATATCTTCAGGAAATATTTATTTGGCCACTACAGTATACCAGATACTTCTTTACTACTTGAATACAATGGTGGGGGTGTGAATAAAACATAAGGATAGAAGAAATATTATATTTTGGTGGGAAAATTGGAAACTAGATAAACTAGGCGTAGTGGAGGCCTGAGGAGGAAGAGGGAAAAGATTAGCTCTGGTTTCCACGATGCCAGCATGAGCTAAAGAATGATGATCCTTGGGAAGTCAGAGCCCATGATCACATTCCCAGGACCAAAGTGCTCATTAGTCCACAAGTACAATCCAAACACATTAGCAATTTTTAGGAAAGCATGTTCATGGAAAGAGAGAGTGCTTTCTTCCGGAGTAGAACAATACCATCTTGCTTCTTGGCTTGAAAGGAAGTATTGATCAGTAGCTAGTAAGTCAAAGGTTAATGACTGGGTCTGATAGTTTTGTTATCAGACACATGATTAATTATGTGGCATCCTCTGGCTCCTGGCAAACACAGGAACCTCTATTTTCAGTGCTTTTACTGAGAACCAAGAAGTTAAGCTCTTCTCAGTAAATTCTGCTGTTCAAGGGCTGGAAGGATCCAGCAGTGCACACCTCCATCCCCTGTCTCAGAGGGGTGGAAAAAAGAGGGTTCTAGAGAATGCAAGGCAACCACCAAAATTATAAATTTGGACCTGATTGGAAAAAGACAACTCTCCCACTTTCAGACATAATCATTCCACAAGATCTCATGCGAGGCTAATAAAACATCTCCCTCCACTTCACTTTCAGCTCTCTGGCTGGTGCCCACAGACAGCTGCTAGGGCTTATAAATACAGCTTATAAACAGACAGTTACACCCAAGCCATTTAAGAATGTACAAAATTGGCCTTTGCTTTGCATCAGATCGCATCTATTTAGTCACTCATAGTGTCTTAATGGTCAAAGAAATTTTAAAGAATTGTACACTAAATACAAAGGAGAGTCTGTATCTTCAAGCAGCCTTTAAATGATGAACATGACTCCAACTGCCAGAGCACATGGGTACATTTCTCACTGTCTATATAAAAATTAGATTTGATTCAACATGCCCTCTTCGGAGAAAAAGAATAATTTCTTTGTTAGCCAAGCCCGCTGTCATCCCTAAGCCAGAGCGGTTGGTTCATCTCACGTACACCTTCTAAAGCATATTCTGTGACATAATCATAAATCAATTAAATTGGGAAACAGAAGTAATTATAATTACATAAAAGTAAAGTTGTGAGGAAAAACAACTGAAAATAATAGTGATATAATGCCACAAGTAGAGGAACTCAAGACACACCAAAGTGTAGGCTTCAAAATAAATACAGCATCTATTGATGTATTTATCACAGACGTAAACACTTGAGCAAACGAACTTCCCCTTCATATGCCAGAGGGCAAACCATCTCACATTTGGAATATTTTTGTTCACGCATCTTTGGTGTGGTTGGCGGAGCTCTAACTGACCTTGATCCTCCATGAAACAGATGGACACTGTCAGAGAAATGTAATCCAGACCCCTGGTTTCCTAAATGCACATGGTAAGGGGTTTATACACTTCTTCCCACCCAAAGAAATAAACAGGAATTGCTGCACAGAATCGGCACCGGCAGGCATCGAGTAATGATATCACTGTAATTACACCATTAAGAGTATTTACACTAGACGTGAACTCGTTACGTCAGAGGAAGTTTCCTTTTGAGAGAAACTTTAGCTCCAAATAGTTAATCTGAGTATTTTGAGAGAGAACTTTTTTTTTTCTTTTCCTCTGGCTTGTGTTTGGATTTTAATATTTTAAAACTACTCCAGTCCCTGGTGAGATGCCTCCACAGAAATGATGCGCGTGTCCAACTCATCATAAAGTTTCATCAAGACTCCTAATCTCCCCCTGCCCCCCAACAGCCTCAGCCAGCCACACACAGACTTTTGCCCAGGCCATTTCTCATTTCCAATCAGGACCATACAAACAGGAGGCTAGTTAATCAACTCCACAAAAACTTGCCAAAGCTCTGCCGCCCCCCTCCCGCCCCGCCCCGTCCGCTCGCTCGCTCGCCCGTCCGACGCTCGGCCCGAGGTTGCAGCTCCGTACCTGCTGAGCGGGTGGCTGGCGGCAGCCCGGGGCGCGCAGCGCGGCTCTGCACCCTGAGGTTGCGAGCGCGCGTGCGAGTGGTAGGCGGTCAGCACCACGCCGCCCGAGTCCTCCACCTCCATCCTCAGCCGCGCATGTCCCCGCGCCGACCCAGAACAAAGACCCGGACCAGCGTGGACCAGCTCCCGGAGCGGGTCAGCGGCCCAGAGCGTCCGGCGCCCCACGGCTGGGCTGCTAGGGCGGCCCCGCCTGCCCGGGGACCACGCCCACACAGTCCAAGGACAGATTAGCATACACTGAGGGCCACGCCCACAGAGTACAGTGGGCTCATTAGCATACACTGAGGGCCACGCCCACAAAGTACAGAGGCTGGATTAGCATACACTCAGGGCCACACCCACGGATCCTTGCTTCTAGGAAACTGGAAACCTGCCTGAATCTTGTGGCTCCCGTGTCAGCTGCTCTAGTAAAGTTTGTGTTTTTCTTCCTTTGTTTCTCTTTTCCTCTTCTCAACCTCCTCCTCCTCCTCGCCCCCTTCAGACGCGAGGCTTATCCTATAGCTAGGAACATTTCCTGCCTGGCAGTCAGGAGTGAGACAGAAAGCATGCCTTAGGCAAGAAGGGAGAGGCTAGGTCTGGAATGGGTGCTCTCGGGGAAGAAAGGGAGAAAAATGTGATGCTCTCTTTTAAGTATCCGAATCAAATATTGAAGAATTGGGTTGCACTGCTGTTTAATAATCAAGTTACAATAAGCCTGACTTCCCCTCTGCCCAGGCTACCCCTCTGTAACTGTGAGGCAGTACTTCCTTCCTATACCCTCAAGACTTTAGTAGCCAGACCCTTACCTCATTCTTAACATCCCTTTCCTAGACCCAAGTCTGATCCCGCTGACAGATACTGTTTCCAGACTGTCTGAAAGCTAGGCCTGATTGCCATGGGCTCAGTGGATGGTATTTTAAAGGACTGGGGTATAAACACACACACACACACACGTGCATGCAGGCACGCACGCATATAGCATACTCCCAAGTCCCTGACCATGTTTCTGTCTGGAACTACATTAAATACTCTCCCTCCTGCCTCCCCACCCCCACCCTGTGTAATCTCTCAATGGCCATCAATCAAAGCTCTCTTCCCACCCCTGGCCCTCCCTGTCACTTTCTAGAAATTGCTCTTGCTTTTGTTAAAGGAATAATTTCATTCTGCCTTGTAATTAAAGCAGTCTACCCGGTCCATGCCCTGTGTGCCTCTTTTCTCCAAGCACCCACTTGAGTGATTGTTAATGGGTAGTGGGTCTGCCCCCCGCCCCCCGCTCCACCCCCACCCCAAGCACAAATGGAGCCAGAGAACTCCGAATCAAGCACCAAGGAGCTAGAAAGCTCTAAGGGGAAAATCCATTACTAACTCAAGATCAAATTACTATTTCCCAGCAACTTAGTGCTTCCTACTCGAAGGGCTGGTGTCATTTTTTTCTTTTATACCCCAGAGCACCTTCTGTCTTGCATAGCAGACTCTCTGGAAAGAAGATGTGCTGGATAGTTTTATGTCAACTTGACTCAAGATAAAGTCATCTGAGAGGAGACAGTCTCAATTAATAAAATGCCTCCATAAGATGAGGCTGTAGGCAGACCTGCATGGTGTTTTCTTAATTACTGATGGATAGGGGAAGGCCCAACCCATTGTGGCTGGAGCTATGCCTATGCTGGTGGTCCGGGATCTATAAGAAAGCAGGTTTGAGCAAGTCATGTTTAGCAATCCAGTAAGCAGCACCCTCCATGGCCTCTACATCTATTCCTGCCTCCAGGTTCCTGACTTGCTTAAGTTCCAGCCCTCACTGCATGACCTTATAAACACTCCATCTTGATGATGAGCTGTTACATGGACCTATTAGTAAAATAAGCTCTATCCTTTTCAATTTGCTTTTGATCATCATATGTCATCACAGCAATAATAACCCTAAGACAGAGGCTTGGTAGATGAATGAATGAGTGGATTGTGAGTGAACTGGTGAAGGAAATAGTACTCCCCTCCAGGGTAGTAGTTCTTATCTTTCAGGATAACCAAGAAATTTTTGTAAATGACTCATAGAACTTCATAGCACCAAAACAACAAACAAAAAAACAAGTTTCAAAGGTGGTACCGCTTTCCAAATGTTTGTGTGAGCTTCTAACTAAATTAAATACAACTCTTGTCATCATTCTTGAGTTTTCAGGTTTCAGAAAGATGCTCAGCTATGCATATTATATGGAAAGATGTGCTATTCAAGATACTTCCATCAGCTCTTCAGACCAGCTGGCCTGGTGTTACTTAGCATCTCTGTGTAGGAGCTGGACTACTACTGGATTAAGGTCATCCATAAACCAACAGGAAATCTAGAGGGATGGGAGAAAAGGCTGTGCACCAGTCCTGGAGCTTATTTGCTGCAGGTGGGAAAACTATCCTCCACCTGAAGCTGTTTTCACAATGATAGCTGTCTGCTATCTCTGGCAACTGCTACCTACTTGGTAAGCAGCTCTAAGGGCAGTGATGGCTCAGGATGCTTGAATTATGCCATACTTCCTTTACTCCTGACCGACCTGACCTTATAAACACTCCATCTTTCACTGAGCTGTTTCATGAAGACACTGAATAACACATCAGTCTGCTCAACAATCCAGGAGTATCCCATAAGCAAAACTGCTAATATAGTTATAGTGGTATAATTGGGCTTACCAGGAAAGAAAAATTGTCCTGCAGGCGTTTGTCTGTAAATAATTTTCAACCTAAACAGGTTTAACAATCAAATACACCATAAAAACGCTATGGGAAGTGAGGTGTAGCTCCACAGTGGGACCTTGTCTGACACACTCACTACCCTGGTTTTGATACTAACAGATCTCTAGTACTAAATGAAAAGAAGCAGCAGAGATGGGTATTGAAAGCAGAAGACTGTTAGGCCTGGAAGTCTTTGGGTTTCAGAATATGTGTCTGACATCATGGATCTAATAGAATCTGTTAGCATCTTGACATCCCCAGAGCTGCAGGAAAACACTGGCTAGAGATGACAACATAACGCAGTGACAGCTGGATGGATGGTAGAACAAGCAGACAAGAGAACCTTCCAGAAAATAAAAGTTTCGAGAATAGTGGATTTCAATCTAAAAATAACACTTTCTGTTGTTGGAGTAAGGGCAAAAAGAAGCAAGTTTGAGTTTCTGGTGCCAAGCACCAGAATTGGCTAAAAACAGGGAGACATGGGTGTCACACCAGCCTGACATGAGCAGAGCATGAGATCCTGAGCTCCACATGTAAAAGAAAGGAGTTTACCTTGTGCCAGGTTCTGTTCTAGATGTCAACACATCAGCCCATATCAGATGCTTCATTCAGTACATGAAATAAATAAATACCACTGTTTACAGCATCAAGTTACATCTGGACTAAAGCTGTTTGCCCGTGGATACCAAGCCAGGATTGGGCAAGGCTGGAACTCATACCAGACTGTCTGCAGCCTGAAACCAGGCTCTTAAGCATCACATACTAGATTTCCTAAGATAGAAAATGCATTTTTTTATTTAATGTAATAAAATGAGTAGGACTTGATTTATGTTTCTTTGTGTAACTTTTTATAAACCTATTTAGTATATTAAAGGTTAAATACCACCAGCATAAAAATAATAAATGAAGTGGCAATTGCAAGTATTTTCAATGCATAATACTTCTGTATGTGTGTGTATAATTTATTCTCATTGTCTGTTCTTAGAATTTGTTGAAGACTAACTCAGTCTTTTGTGTGTCTTGTAGATCTGTCAGTTATGGTGATATATTGTATATTTAATTAAAAAAAATCTGAAATATCAGAGGACAGAGCCACCCACAAAGCCCAGCCCTGAAGGTCAGGGAGTGGTGACCCATGTCTTAAATCCCAACACTTGGGAGGCAGAGATCTGTCTGAATCTCTGTGAGTTCAAGGCCTTATATAGCCAGCAGTGGTGGCACAGGCCTTTAATCCCTAGCACTAGAAAAGTTGAACCATGAATTGAGATATCTGAGCAGGGAAAGAAAGATAAGTCTGGAGAAGGCAGGGCTTCTTGCCTGAGTCAGCCATTTCCCTTTCCGGTGGAGAAGCTTGGGGGGGTCAGAAGATTCATGGAGACAGGACTGAAGAGTCGGCTGGGTGAGAATTGGCTGTCATTTGTACCCTGTCTCTCCAATATTTCAGCATTTCTTCAATATCTGGCTCTGGGCTTTTATCATAATAACCAAATAGAATTTGTGCAATTTTCGGTAGATAGCCACGAAGGGGCATCAGGGAGCAGTAGAATATAAAGATTACAAGTATACAGTAAGACTATACTTTCTCAGTGAACAGAGAAGGAGAAAGGTCAAAAAGGCCAGATTGCTGATTGTGGGTTTGGATGGTGGATTTGCAATTTACTGGATATACTGCTGTAACTTTCTAATTTGAAATGTGGGGATTGACCAAATATCCTCCCAGGATTTGTGGAAAAGCAGCATGCTTGTTGTAGACTATTATCTTAAAGTGTGTTACTCTTGTTTAGGTTGCATTTGTTTAACTCTGTGAAGCTGTGTCTGCTGGAAACACCTGATTGGTCAAATAAAGAACTGAATGACCAATAGCAAGACAGGAGAAAGAATAGGTAGGGCTGGCAGTAGAGAGAATATATAGAAGGAGAAATGTGGGAGGAGAGAAGAAGGAACCAGAGAAGGATAAGAACTCCAGGGGCCAGTCACCCAGCTACACAACAAGCCATAACAAAGAAAGAGAGATATACAAGATTAGAGAAGGAAAAGCCCAAAAGCAAAAGATAGACGAGAACAAGTCAAGCTATGGCTAGGCATTTATAATTAAGAACAAGGCTCTGTTTGTGATTTACTTGGGAGTTGGGTAGTGGGACTCTCGAAAGAGTAAAAAGCACTAACAACACAAACCTATTTTTAAAACATCTATCAAACTGCTAAACTATATGTCCCTCCTAGTCTTATGTTGCCTTGAAACTAACTAGCATTATCTGAATGGAGGGAACCTCCATTAAGAACATGCCCGCCATAAGATCCAGCTGTAAGACATCTTAATAATTGACTGGGGAGGGCCCAATTCCTTTTTGGTTGTTCCATCTCTAGGTGGTGGTCCTGGGTTCTATAAGAAAGCAAGCTGAGCAAGCTAGAGGAAGCAAGTCAGTAATGAGCACCCCTCCGTGGCTTCTACATCAGCTCCTGCCTCCAAGATTCTGCCCTGTTTGAGTTCTTGTCCTGACCTCCTTCGACAATAAAAAGTGTTGTGGAAGTGTAAGTCAAATAACCCCTTTTCACCCCAACTTGCTTTTGGTCACAGTGTTCCAAAATGGCCATGGAAAGAAACTCTGACTCAACAATACCGTCCACACTGGATGGATATCGGCTCCCTTCTACATTACTCTAGTCACCTGGCCTCCCTTTCAACCCTTCCAGAAATATCCCTGTAGATCAGTCCTGAGGGGTAAACAACCCAGATGTAGAGATGCCTGGGACATTTCACAACCTTTACTGAGATGAAGCTTACTGTACACCAGGGTGCCCCAGCTCTGAGGATTCTGAAGTATGGAGATAACCCAGTATACCCAGTTCTATCAGTAAATACAAGCAAACTGAACATTGATGTAAAACCTTCATGTAGACAAGAGAAAAGTGCCCCGCATGGCCCTACAGCTTCTCCAACAGAAGTACCTACCTCTTGGATTATCTTGCAGTGCCAGGACTAGGAAAGAGATGCAGCTGTTGGAGGAGACCTCACAGCCAGGGGATTAATGTTCTCAGCAAGAGGGCTGGAGGCTACAGGGTTTCCTACCCTGATCTATGGGAAATGAAAGCATAGTTGTGATGCAGCAAGAGGGTCCTGGCAATGATGCTCACTTCACCTCACTATGCCCCCAAATCCCCTGGAAACAATGAAAAATTAATGAATCCACAATTAAATTTAGATGGAGATGAAATACTTTAATAAAGCAAGGTTTTTAGTTTGCTTGTTTAATTTTTTTTTTTTTGAGACAGTATCTCATATATACTAGGCTGGCTTTGTTGAGCTTTCAACATAGGTAAGTATGCCTTGAACTTCTGACCCATCTGATGCCACTGCCAAAGTGCCAGGATCACAAGCATGAGCCAGCATGCTCAGTTGTATGGTGCTGGGGGTCAAATCAAGTGCTTCATGAATACTCAGCAAACACTCTACCATCTAAGCTACCTACCCAGCCCCAAACAAGTATTTCTTAAGATCATGGTGTGTAAATTCTTCATCTTATGTTAAGCTAATGAATCTTAAATGTCTCCTCTTAAGCATTTTTTAAACACGTATTGGGGTCCCACGTTAAATCATACAAATTTGTTTCATGGGTATTCTGACAATGACACAGAATTCTCACACCACTCTGACTTCTATTGCTTCCTCAGCATCTGTTTTTAAAGAGAAATTGGAGCTATTTTTCTTCATTAACCATTCTGTGCTCTATGATCAATCTCGTAATTGGGTTAAGCAGATTATATCACCATGAGAGGCAGTCAGCCAGGTCACAATGAGTTATCTATGTGATGGACATAACTGAGTCACATAAGGGACTTCTGTAAATAAATTGAATCATTATTGATTGGAAATAAATCACTGCTAATAGACCCAGCCAGGGTTGGGGAGGAAATATCAGACAGCTACAGACTGGCTAGAGAAATGGCTCACATAAGAACAAACTTCCCCAGGCTGCGAAAATGGTCCAGTAGATAAAGGGATGGAGACAAAAAACGGGCAGAACTGAGCATGGATTCCCACTCTACATGAAAAATCTGGGTGGGGCAGCACACATCCTTAATTTAAATTCTGGGGAGACAGAGACAGGAAGATCCCTGGAGATCTTCCAGTTAACGTCACTGAATTAATGAGCTCCAGGTTCAGTGAGAGGCCAATTGAAGTAGAAAGCAATTGAAGATCCCTGCCACTGGCCTCTGGCCCCCACATTTATCTACACACATGTACATGCACACACACACACACACACACTCTTCTCTCTCTAGAGGAGGAGGCACAAACACCCAAATACATTAAAATATAATTAAACTTTTAAGAAATCATCTTTGAAGATAAGTGGCAATTGGTTAATTGCCAAGTAGACATAGGCAGCTGGGATATTAGAAGGAAGGCACTGTAGTGTGGACTGGAGGGGAGGAGTCCAGAAAAAAATTCATGATGATGATTTTGCTAGACAGTCAAAGTGGTGAACAGAGAATACTGGGGAGTAAGGTAAGAAAACAGGCAATTTCTGAGCCTGGGTAGATCTGAGTGCATTGGAAGAGTTTTAAACTGTCCTGAGTTCAGGTAGGAAATCTTTTTGAATCTTTGGCCCGAGTTGGGCAAAACAAGATTGATTGACAGCCCCAGAGTTTGTCTGTGCCGTCCTTACTCCTGTGATCAGCACAAATAACAAATAACAAAGAAGAAAGTCTACTCTACGTGACCAGAATCTGAGTGGCAAACCATCCTGAGAGAAAGACAATCATGGAATCGCATAACCATTGAACAGAACTTTAGCTTAAAGATTCATGTCTGCAGCTGGAGTTTGGAAAAGGACCCTGGCTGCCCCTCTCTCTGTTGATAGCCCAGGGTAAAGATCAGTTGCCTGCATAGTTGACAGTAATCCCTTGGGTTACTGACCAGATGAAAAAGGATGAGACATGGACACAGGAACTAAAGGGACAGATGAAGCACACAGGTTGACCAACAGGAAGGAGAAGTTTGTTATGAGAGTTCCTGGGTTGGGGCTGGAGAGATGGCTCAGCGGTTAAGAGCACCATCCGCTCTTCCAGAGGACCCGGGTTCGATTCCCAGCACCCACATGGCAGGTAACAACTGTCTGTAGTTCCAGTTCCAGGCAAACACCAAGGCAAATAAATAAATAAATTTAAAAAAAAGAAACCTTGAGAGTTCCTGGGTTACAGCCACAAAAACCTGATTTATTAAAGCAGGAAAGAATGTTTCAGAAATAGCCAGGGAATAGCAGAGATTTGAAAGTAGATGCTGAAGAAAAAGCAGGAGAAAGAACACAATGCTAGAATATAATTTTATTGGCTGCTCCTTACAAAACGGATACATTTTCATTTTCCCTGCCTTCTTCTCGGGATGCAGGGAATAAGGATACTGCATCAGACTGGCTGTGCTTAGGCCACATGCTCATCCTCCCCTTGGCAGTCACTGGATGTGAAGAAATTTTACTTGCTGTACAGGTAAGGTAGACCCAACAGCACACAGGAGATGAGGGACATCTGGGTACCGGGGCTGAATGCCATAGATCTGATGGTCACTGGAACAAGATTTGGTGAATCCTTGAGAATTAGGATCAAGTTAACAGTGCCAGACAGCAGGCCCATCCAGACCCTGACAGGTTATGGTTTCTAGAGTCTGGGAAGGGAAAAGTGAATGAAAGAGTGATGCTTGTAGACAGGAGACCCTGGTGCACTTTAAAGTTTCGTCTAAATGTAGTCCTGAATAATAAGAGTGCTATTTCCAGAGAGTGTTTATAAATCGAGTGAACCTGGAATTTTAAAATAAGAATAGGAGGATTCTAATCTATACCAGCTAACTCAGGCCCCAAGCCTTGCACAGATGGCACCATTTAGTAACACTTAGCATGGCAGAAATGGAGTCTCTTGGTTCTGGAGAGATGAAAGTTTAATTTGAGAGCATCTTTCTCTGAGGGATGGTTTAAGAGTGTGGAGGAGGAAATGTAGGTTTAGATCAGGGCAGAGAGAAGAGAAAGAAAGCTCTACTTCCTTACCAAGTGTTTTGGGACATGATTTCTGTTTCTTTCTGTAATACAGGACAATGGTATTTATCTCATACCTTATATATAATGCTCAGCAAATGCCATCTTTTTAGCTATAGTTATACATCTAAGAAGTTATTCTTATAACTCTGATCTTGTTGGGATTATGTACAGGACATTCCAGAGGAATATAACAAGCCCCAAACATCATGAGTCTGACACTAAGGAAGTTTCAGTGTACTCAAAGACTAAATATTTCCACTCTGAAATGTATTAACAGAAGCCATGTTCTTAAATAGACCAGGAATGGGAGATTATGGGAAATAGAGATTGTCTATCACATGAGACACTGCAGAGTGGTGTGGCCGGTACTATGCATTGTCATCAAGCTCACTTGTCTATGGTACAGTCATGGCCTTGAAGAAACATCCCCACTTACAATGCTGGCATTCCAGACTCCTCATTTGCAACTGGGATTCTCTGAAGGCTTCTGGGCTTAGCACAGCATCTATCTGATGTAGGTATGGCTAAGGTAGCACTCCAGTGACACTGAAGAAGACCATAAGCCCCAATGACACCACCAAAGAAGACCACTTTCACTGGAGTCTATTCCTAGCATTGTAAATAGAGCATAATCATAGTACTGTGGTTACTATGAACTCGGACCACAAGGTCAACCTTTACTGTGAATTTTCAGGGGGCACGAGGACTCAGACATCATAGACAGTAGTGCTGAGTGGCCTCAGTCCTAGAGTCTCTGTGACTAATGCCACAGAGCTGGGCTCAGTGACTTTGAAGATAGGCTTGTAAGGCTAAACACTTCACTGTAGTTGTATTCACATAGGTGTAGTGCTGAACCTTCCGGTATAGGAAAGTACAATGGCTTTGTTACCTGGGGCCAGCAGCCTGTGGAGCTCCTGCCTGGTCTGTTTCCAAACTTTAGAGAATCCTCACTGAAGCCCGACACTCTGGGTGTGATGTTCTGTTGAAAACTACAACAAGGAAAGTTCACAGCCCATTTTTCTCTAGCTACAGTCTGACAACCCAAAGAGTCTGGCCTGTGAGATCTCAAGACATAAACTTACAATTGTTCAAAAGTGAATCAGGAATGAGGAAGTTTATAAATGAGCAGAAGACCATGGAAAACTATGTATTTCCTCTCAACCCTGACATTGCAGGTTGATAGTTAAAAAACTATTTAGCGTGGGTTTGCCATTCAATGGCTACATCCAAAAACTCCATCCAGCAGAGCCCCAGCACCACCAAACACAGCTCTACTTGTCAGAACCCAGAGGAGCAAACTGTTCAAGAAAAAAGAAGTGTCCAGACTGCATCCTATCTGTAGAGAATAAAATCAACCAAGAATGGCCTATAGTTACAGCCCTTAGGAAGCTGAGGCAGGGGGATTTTTGAGTTAGAGGTTGGCCTGACCTCGATAGCAAGACCTTGTCAAGGAAGGAAGGGAGGGAAGAAGGAACAAAGAAAAGAAAAACAGCTGCAAAAAATAAAATGTAAGAGATGACTCTAAACGGCTACCAGTAAATTGCCACCCGTAGAATTGCCTTTACAGTCCCATTTCCTTTGGACACCATTTACAATCTGCAGGTAATGGGTTTTCCTCTAATTGGACGTGTACCTTTCTGCCATCAGCTGCTGAGGTGAAGAGGGAACAAAAGCACGCCGAGTTCTCTGAAGTGCTGCTGGGAAAGGTGTCATAATTATTTCTGTAATATCTCATCATCTTAAGCCTCTTTTCAGTCACTTTGGAGATTTTTTTTTCTAAAAAAAAATAGCCAGATCTCAAGTGACCATTGATTCCTACAAGTGATGGAGACAGAGACATACTTGAGTCATCAAATCCAAATTGAAGTTTATTCTTTTTGTATAAGGGCAAAAAAAAGCTGTTTTTTAGGGGAAAAGCTGTTGTGATTTTTAATAATTAGCTTTCACCCAGACTTTCAAAGCAGTTTGTAAGTCATTTATTCCCACTCAGTCAGAAGAGAAGAAACAGAATAAAGCAAAATAATTATAAATACTGTAATCACTGCTATATACTGAGTACATCATTGGATACAATGTGGTGTTGCTTATTTCTTATGCTGAAGGCTCCTTAGTCCTGGACCAAGTTTGAAGGATTATTCTGAATGATTTAGGTCATGATACACAGTCATTAAGTCTCTAGACTCCGGTGACAGATTACCTGGGGTGAATTCCACCCAAATTTCTGTCTAGGTCTGTACATTTGGGTGAGTTAACCTCTCCTTCTCTGGCTGTCATTTGTCCCGTGAAGTCAAAGTAGTGAATATAAAAATAATAGTACTTAGTACACAGGATGCTCTGCCTCTTCCTGTGGCCCTGCTAATGACTGCTGTAGAAGGGGCTATCATTTCTTCAGGTGTGGAGATACTCAGGGACTAGGTGAGAGGGTTTCAGAGAACAAGAAAGGAAGAAAATAGATGACATCAGGAGTGGATATAACCACAAAATGTTGTGTATGTCTATGAAGCTATCAAAGAAATTAAAATTAGAGAATGGGACCCACATCACTCAGATGGGTAATTTCTATAGTCAATTTGGTGAAAGCTAAAATTACCTAGGTGATGGGGCTCTGAGTTTGTGGGTACGCCTCTGGGCCTCTGGGCATGCTTATGGGCCTGTAGGGAGTTATCTTGATTAGGTTAACTGAAGTGAGAAAACCCACCCACCCACAGAGAGTGACACCATTCCATGGGCTAGTACCTTGGCCAACATAAAAAGGGGAAAGTGAGCTGAGGACATTCCCTCATGGCTGTCTGCTTGAGCATGGATACAATGTGATCATCTGTCTCAAGCTTCTGCTTCTTGACTTCACTACCATGAACCTTGTGCAACCTTTGAACCAGGAGCCAAAACAAACCCTTTGGCCCTGAAATGGCTTTTGTCATAGAGCTTTTTCACAGCAACAGAAAAGGCAGCACAGTAACTAAGATGTGCCTTTAAACAGTCGGAACATTTGCTAGTGGAAACCTCAGCACCTAGCTTAGTTTCCTCTCACCCTCAAGATGCAGCATGCTAGCAGATTCTGTGATTACAATATGGCTACTCATCAACCCTGTCTGCACTTCCTGTGCAAAGAAGGATGGATAATCTTGGTGTGGAGATATGACCAAGATCCCAGGAATGTGGTCCCATGATGGCCAGATTCTCATCCCTAAATCTATGCAATAACCCAAGCCCCTTCTGGGAATGCAATAAATTCCAAGGCCAGAGGTCTGGCTGGGTTTGCCCAGTTTAAGCCCCATGTCTTAGGAAGTGTTCTTTCTATAAGCACTCAGGATCATGCCCCAGAGAACAACCAAGCGCAGTTGTGGGCCTGTGAGCAGCAGAGAACAGAATAAGACTGCAACTGTCCTCCTTCTACCCTGTGAGTGTTGTGCCCAGAGTCCAGACCTCCCAAAAGACCCCAAGAGACTCGTACAAAGCTTCACTGCAGCTACTACATAAGCCAGCTTGGAAAGCCCCTCTCCAAGGCTGCCCTAACCTGCTGTGTGCACTGTCCCAAGGTTGCCATTTGAGCACTGTTGGCTTCTGTAATCTTGATGCCCATGTCCTAAAGACATTCTAGGCCCTCTTACATTTTAGAAAACATAGCGTTATCATTTTTTTAAAGGCAGGATCTTATGTTGTCCAAGATGTTCTTGACCTCATTATATAGCCCAAGGTGACCTTGAACATCTGAGTTCAAGTACAAGCCAGGCAGAAAACATACTTCAAGCTTCTGTGATAACAGAGAAAGGAGTAGCTGGTGCCCTTGGTTACAAGGATTCTTTCATAGGCAAAAGCTACAACAAAGTTGACTGCTGGGGGTATAATGCTGGGTGCTATTGATTGGCTTGTGCCTAGACAACATACAACGAAGTTGGCTGCTTGAAGACAGGGTGCTGACATGCTACTGATTGGCTCGTGCTTAGGGTCTTTCTGCCTCAGAGTACCTTTGGACCTTACCTGGATGGACTCCACATGGACCCTACCTGGGATGGCTGGTTTTTCTCAAAACTAGGCAAACAAGAATCTATTCCTCTCCCAGAACTGGGCAGATGTCTTGACTAATCTCCCAAAATTGGGCAGGTAAAAAGCTATTCTTCTCTCAAAACTGAAGAGGCCCTCTTCTAGGTTTATTCTTTTATGATATGTTCCTTTTCCAAGACTGGTCAGGCATGACTATTCTTCTCTCAGAACTGGGTAACCCCCCTGCCAAAAATGCAAAACTAAAGTTTATTTTACCTTTTTATAAAATAGGGGCTGGAGAGATGGCTCAGAGGGTAAGAGCACTGACTGTTCTTCCAGAGGTCCTGAGTTCAATTCCCAGCAACCACATGGTGTCTCACCTTTTTATAAAATAGCTACTAAAATGCAAAATAGTTTCTTGAGCTGTTTTCTCTTTTCTGAAATTACATGATCCCGCTCAGATTTCTCATGTACAGGAGTAGAGCTTGATAGATGCAATTGGTAGAATGAACAAATAGCTCAAAATTAGTGTGCATATTGCAATTGCTAGGCAGAGTTTTACATGTGTGGAACAAAGGTATACCAGTAGTCTAGACTACCACCCTCCCTAGATGATCTTCATGCTCAGCATTTGATTGAAAGAGTTGGTTTTTGAAGGATGTTCCAGAAAGAACAATCACCAAAACCAGGCTTTTAATCGTTGAAACTTGAAAGGACCCTAAATTCTAAAATCTTCCCGTTAGTATCTGTCACCAACATTAGAAGATAGAAAGTAGAGGTCTAGCTCCAAACCACCATTAGAAGGATTGCAAGTGATGATGTAAAAATGGTAGTACCGCTTCCCCACAGAGGGAACTTAAAAGAGATTGAGAGGTCAATCTTGTTTACTTGGAACTATCTGAGTTGAAGAGGAGCTATTCAATTTATCTTGTCCTTGGTTATAGAGTAATATGAACAATTGATTTGAGGACCAGAGGATGGACAAGCTTGTCTGCCACCCCCTCCTAAGCTTCTGGGCTGAGACAGACCTTTGGTAAACCCAAGATATCTGACTTCCTCTAGAACCCTTCATGGAGTCATGTTTTCTTTGTTTCCCAGCAAGTACTGATTGCTAAGTCCCCAGGGGAATCAGCATTACCTAAGGGGAGATGGCCTTACAATACTACAATTCCAGAGGATCTTGGAGTTGATTGCCGAATATGTGCGTGGACTCCGAGTCTCCCCTGGCTACTGGAGAGGCTTCTGAAAAAAGCACTGGGTGGTGGAAAATGAAGCAACTCTCAAGGGAAAGTCTTCACGCCACCATTGGTGGGAGCAATTTCAAGAGTCCTCCTTACAGAGGAAAGCATGACTAAGTTTAGTGAGCACCATAATTTCTCACAATGTCACCTGGGTACACTCACAATATCTAAAGGGTGGGGGAATCATAATGAGAGATGGAAACTTTGGTAGGCTGAGCTTATGTCCCAAACTGAGTGATTTCCTGAAAAGAGCTGTTTCAGATTAGAAATGACTTCATGTGTTTGGAAGTGTCAGGATTAGACAGTGTTAGTATAAAACTCATGAGGTAAAGATGAGTAAGACAAAGTCACCACTTTGAGAAGCATGTGATCCTGTAGTGTGCTGCAAACTGAAGCATAGGAACTACAAATTTCCACCTGACAACTTTACATCTGACTGGTCTTGACTTAAGAGAAAAAACACTTATTTTTATACATCGGGCTCATGAGTGACTACAGAAAACCAAGGCCAAGAGAGCTGATAGTCTCTTGACAGAAATGCGATTGAGAAGAACAGCAAAATGAATCCTGCTAAAGGGCAGTCTAAATAAATTAAGAAGCATGGTTTACAAAACAAAACAAAACAAAAAACACTGAGCTGATAAATCAGACCAGAAAAGTAACTACTTTAAAACAAGGTACTAGAGACCCAAGCATTATGGAGGCAGGTAGGACACTCATTCCCAAGAGAAAAGACATTCCCAGAGCACACCCCCAAGAAGAGATGTTGGGCAGGAGGCTCAAAGAGCTACAGGCCAGCATAGTTCAGTCCTCAGACAGAGAAGTCCAGAACTCAGAAATGGCTGCAGCTATGTAAACAAGAGAAGAAGACAGTTCTAAGGGTAAAATGTTTGCTTATTGTATAAGCGTGAGCTGCAAGTTTGGATCCCCACAATCCATGTAAAAATCGAGGCTGCAGTGTGAGCCTGTAACTGTAGTGCAGGTAGGCAGGATGTAGACACACAGGTTATCCCCAGGGCTCCTGCTCAGCCAAAATGGTGAGCTCCAAATTGGTGAGACTCTATTTCAAAAGGAAAGTTAAAAGCCATTTAGGAAGACACCTAATACCAACCTCTTGTCTTCACACACCCTTTTGTAGGTGAGCACACCTATATACACAATGCACAATGTAATCACCCCTCCTTCTCATTCAGTGCTCCTCCCCATACATATTGTGTTTAAAAACAATAAAGAGGCCTACACTGTAGCTAACTATTATCAATCAGTTTTAAGATAACATAAATGTATAATATAAATATCTTGGTTATGTTGTCAAGAAGAACTGGAAATATTTTAAAATAATAATAGTGATGATGATGAGAATAAAACCTTTTTAAAAGTGGAAATAGCCTCACTTGGTTCCCCAAGACTAAGAGCTATCAAGCTATCAGAACTGTGAGGACACAGTAGATTGGAGTCATGGTAGCAGACAGGGGAAGATCAACCAGTCACGTGGGATAAATCACTGTCATCAGTTTCTCGGTGAGAACCAGGCACTTGTATAAAACACATCTGAATACTTTACAGCTACTTTCCTGTGTTCTTGGGCATGCATGGATCTTATTACAGAGTACAGGCTTAGGTCTGGACATAGACTTTTGATGCTTCCATTAAAATTCTAGTTAAATATCACTCTCAGTATGCATTCTGCCTGGTTATTAAAATCAAGGTTCTGCCTACGGAGTTCTTGCACAGTTTCTGATGATTATGCTGCCTAGGCTATACTTATACTTATTATTCCTGGGAAGCTTCTGTCTGCCATCATCTCTCCAAGCATACAATCTCATGGTAGTTTGGACATCATATCTGCCATAGCCAGGCCTGGGGATGTGATCTTCCGAGTATTTTTTGTAAGTCAGCAAACAACCTCCCTGTACTTACAGCTAGTCATATCCAGGAGCTGGTTTGTACTGGTTCCCAAGAACCAATTATTAAATTTTCAGGAATGTTGTGAGCTACTAATTAAACATAGCTGTTACAAGAAAGGAAAGAGCATCTATTTGTGTTTTAATAAATTAAAAGCAATTACGGTGATTTGAATGAGAATGTCCCTATAAACTTGTATGTTTGAATATTTGGTCTCACATTGGTAGAACTGTTTGGGAAGGATTAGACAGTGTGGCCTTGCTGGAGAAGGTGTACACTCTGGAGGGGTGCGGCTGTATGTCATTTCCACTGTGCTCTCTGCTTCTTATGGGTTTTGTTGAAGAAGAAACTCACAGTAATAAAATTAATGCTATAAAGGCTTTACTAATAGATTTGCTTAGGAGACATTAAGTTACACATGCAGAATTATCTTGAGCATTGTGTCCAAAATGTTCCAAAGCTAAGTAGTATGCTAACCAGGCCTACTAGAGGTAAAGGAAATTCGGAATGCTAAAGTGTAAATGTTTATTCAACAGCCATTAGGCCACATTTCCACGACAAAGATGAACTTTTAAGGGGCAGCTCAAAAGGGGCAATGCAGGTCATGACCACTTTCAAGTCCTGATCTGCCAATAAGTCTCCTGTGCTCTTATGAGGGAAAAAAACATAATTCTGCCAGGTAGACAAGATGACCCGGGGTAACAGCTATTCTAAAAAAACAAAACAAAACACTGGTGTACTTAAAAATTTCTGGCAATATGTAATATCTTTGCTGTGTAAATCTTGTATTTACTAAACTGGCCAGACTTGTGGTCTCCTGTCGTCTTCCGTTTATGTTGTTTGAAGTGTGACCTGGGCTAGGGCCTGAAAGAAGTCTAAGGATGGTGATGTTAGTGGAATGCATAAGCCGAGAGTGAATATCATCTTTTGTTCAGGGCAAGATCTTCCTTGGGCACTAGCCAAGAACAAGGACAAGCACTATTAAAGAGCCCTTCCCTCATTTCTAAGTGTGTGAAGTGACTTCTCCCTGAGAAGGCATGGTATGTCTATGACAGAGACGTGAGCTCTCCTGTTCTTAGTCACCATACCTTTGACCTGCCATCATGAACTCTAACCCTCTGGAAACAGAACCAATTAAAGACTTTCTACTATAAGTTGCTTTGGTCATGGTGTTTTAGCACAGAACAAGAGAAATAATTATAACATAGAAGAAAATGCTTTCTAGTTATTTTAAATCAACCATTTCTCATGCCTTCAGGGATACATACACCTGTTCTTGTATGGCAGAAATATGATATAGGAATCTGCTACTGTTCACATCTCCTGATATCTGAGTTCAGGAACATTAAGCTTGAGATCAGCCCTGATAAGGGCATTTACTAAAAAGAAATAAATAGGCTACTCACCATAATGTCTCAATTGAATTGATGACTATCTACGTTTGCAAAAATGGATGTACGTCTGCAGCTATGACACTGTAAGTAGTGCAGATAAATGGAAAAAATATTCTCCCACTATTTAGATCAAATTTCTGATTCAGCAAAGTGACTTACGCTGTTTACACAGTGATGTCCTCCATATGTGTAGTGGGATTATGCTGGTAATGTAAGTATTTGTCCCACCTATGTGTTTAATAAAAGCTGATTGATCAAAGGCAAACAGGAAGTGTGGGCGGAGCTACCAGGCTAAGAAAACTCTGAGTTCAGGAAGAACAGAGACAGATGCCCGTGATCCGCCACAGTGAGCCGCCGCAGACACAGAGAAAAGAAGCTGAAATGCTGCTCTGAGAAAAGGTACCCAGCCACATGGGTAAACAAGATGGGCTGAGTTGAGATGAAGCAAAGTATATGCCTGGGCCCTAGGCCAATCAGTGTAAAAATAATATAAACCTGTGTGTGATTATTTGAGGCTACGTGGGGCTGAGAGTGGGACCGAGAGTGGGCCCAAACTTCTGGTTCAGGCCCGGAAAGTCCGGGCCAGAACCTTTTACAACACATATGTCTTCATTATTTCATTGTTGATGCTAACATTTTCACAGGCATAAAATTGATGCAGCATCCATGAGAGGACCACACATCCTCTGTTGTAGATTAGCCATGGAGCCAAAGGCTCAGCAGAAACCAAGCACCTTTTGTGGGAACCAAGTTTGATGTTGAGTTTACAACAATGGATGCAGTTTATTTCTATTTATTTTGTGTGCATGTGTGATGGAGTGGGACAGCACCATCACAGGGTCATAGGTCAGCATCAAGTGTTTTCTTCTGTAACTCCCCAGCTTGTTTGAAACAGGGTGTCTTTGTAAATACTGTCACTCCTGGTTGGCATTACTAGCTGACCAGCATGCAGAGCCCCAGATGTTCTCTTTACCTCTTAACCCTGGGACAACAGGCATATGCTTCCATACCTGTGTAGTGGCCCAAACTCAAGTCTCCCTGCTTCTATGGCAAGCCTGTTATCAATCATCTCCATGAACCCCATTTTTATTTTAAATTTTGTAGTGTACACCATCTCTATAGTAAACATATGTAACACATACATTTCCCTCCCAGAGAGGCAGTTGTTAAATGTTAGTAGATGCACCTCTGTTTGGGAACTCTTTTACAGGGAAAAGGACAGGAATGGGTCCATTTTATTTGGTTTTGGCTTTTGGTTTTTGTTTTTTCTCCTAAAAGGGACTTTATCTTTCTTTGTTGAAGAAATGCCCAGTTTCAGATCTTTAAAGACTGCTTCTTTGTTCTTTCCCCAGGTATAAAAAATAGCTTGACGAACCATTCCTGCCAAAGAACATGAAGGCAGTAATCTTTTATTTACTCCACAATTAAATGGTTTTGTTTAGAGACAAAAATGAACGTGCTACATTATCTGTGCTAATCTAGAGAATTTCTATGGAGTATGAGGATGTCTTTGGGTGCATTGGAGTCTTTCTTGGCTCCTTCGTGGACTTGGCTTACAAGTTAGGGTGCCAGACACACAGTCACATAAAACTTTCACTCAGTCTGTGGATTTTAGATCTTTGTCTCAAGAATTTGAGGAATGAACTTCATGAATCACAGAGGGTAAGATTTGAATTTTATTATAAGGGCTCCAGAGAAAGAAAGGGGCAGGCAGAGTCTGGGCAGCAAGAGGGTTTTGGAGTCGGGTGCCAAGGACCTGTGAGGCTAGGGCCTTCTGAAAAAATTTTCATCAGAGACTGGGGTGAAGAGGATGAGCTGGTCAGCCCCGTTGGCCAGCCAGGTATCCAGTGCCTCCTCTGTGTCTGTTGGGTCCTTACCGCCTCCAGGCAGGATTCGCACTGTCTAGAAGAAGCAAAAGCAAAGTAGGGAGAGCTCTCTTCAGGCATGGTGACCTCCAGTGAGGATGTTCTCAGATCTGCTGCTGCTGTGGGGGCAGAGACCTGCCCTACCCCACCAGTTTCTATTTCCTGTGTTTATTGGAATCATTATCTCATTATGTTTGTCCAAACTTGTCTGTGGTGGCTTTAGAATTATTTTAACATTTGAGAATATTTAACTTTGGGATACCTGAAGAGAAATGAAAGTAACAGCTTTTTATGTATTATAATCAAACATTTTTTTTAAAGAAAAAAAAAGCACAAATGTGGTATACACATATGATGATGTATGTGTGTATGTGTTCGTTTGTGAGGGCACATTCTTGCGGTGCCTGTATGGAGGCCAGAAGAAAACCCCAGCTCTCAATTTTCACCTTTCACCTTGTTTGCCCCGTTTTTTTGTTTTTTTTTTTTGTTTGTTTGTTTTTGAGCTATCCCTCACTGTTCTGAAGTTCATCAAGCAGGCTATGTTGAGAAGGAACAAGTCCCGGTGACCTTCACTTCTAAGCACTGGGGTTAGTTGTGCACACAACGCTGTGCTCAGCTTTTTATGTGGCTTCTGGGATCAAACTCAGGCTTCTAGCAACTTAAAATTAGAAATAGTTATTCTTGCATAGGAACTTTCTAAGGGAAACAGGTCCCATTAAAGGTGAGAAATCAACTTTGGTCAGGTTTTCAGTTTGGTTAATTAGGAACCCAGGCACTGAGCCACCTCACCTAATAGCCTCCCAGCCAATGACATTAACACTACTGTCTTGTTCACATCTCACCTCCATAGAACCTATTGCCATCATCGTAGGCCTTTAAAAATAGTCAAAGGATGAGATCTAAACTCTGAAAAACAGTAGAAATCTTAGGAAAGAGATCTCTTTCGAATCCTTCATCCTGGACACAGGGCTGTGGAGCTATGATTGTGTTAGCACAAAAATGTTACTTCTTGAGAATAGCAAGGGTTGAAGAGACCAGCGGTACCCAGGGGACCCATCAGGCACCGACAGGAGGAAAATGCAAACACATTTTAAGCCTCACTCTTTTCTTGCAAATTAAACAAATAAGAATGAAATCATGTAAATGGCCAAGTTATTCATCTGTATGTTTTGAAAATAATGCATCATGATGTTTGGGGAAAATAATGGAGAATTTCATGTAGTATTATTATGAACATTTCATTCTGTTGAAAAGCAGTTTGCCTTCTAACTAATGTTCTCTATCACTGTCCTGCTCAAAAAAACCATCTCTCAGTCTCCAGAGTATTCTAAAAATTAAGATGTCATCCTATGTCGGCTGACTAAAGCACTCATGTGAAAACCAGTAACCGTGGGAGCATCATTGCCTCCTACATGAAAATCACCATTTTTACTTTTACAGTTCCTTGGCTATTGCTTTAAGTGGCATTAAAATGTATTATCTTCAAGATAAAAATAGTTGTAAAATAACCATTACTTTTGAAGTGATTACAGAAATGATGAGAATAATGAGATTCATATTCAGACTGATGGGCTGTTTGAAATCTATACATACCATTAGTAATTATGTGGACTGCTACAAAAATGAAGACACCCTGACCCAACTGAACTTTATTTTGTGACACAAGGGCTACATTTGGTGGTGAGCACAGTGATGTCTCCTAGAGATTAAAATAGGAAGATGCTAGACTCCAAGATTTTGGACAACATGAGCAACACAGAAAGACTTTTCTTGCAAGAGAAAAAGAAAAAAAAAAGAAAAGTAGAAAATAATTTCAAAAAGAAGAAGAAAGAGAGAAGGAATTCTTTTGATGAGCTCCATGTCCTAAACTGCTGAACGTTCAAGTCTGGATAGTATTTCCATTGTCATCTGGCAGTCAAATTTAGCCACCACATTTTATCAAGTAATGGCACTTGCTGCTCTCAGATCTAGTTCACGAAGCTTTAATGCTAGTGTCTGAAGAGCCTATGACAACACTGCACACTGGTGTTCCTGTATCACCAGTCAGGCTTTGAAAGTCAGAGCTCCCCTGAGGGGAGTCCTGGCTTGAGGTGAAACTCACTTATAATTGGATAAAGGTTATTATATACATTTCTGGAAAGATTAGTCTTTTCTGCTCCTACTTGACCAAGGTGAAATGAAGTTGTCACTTCTTCATGATTTCTCCAGCTTATGTTTTGATCAGTATAAAAAGTCAACAGGTTTCTGATCCAAAATTGAGTCTTGTTTAGGTAAAAATGGCAGAGTGGCAGCAGGCATACTAGAATTCTCAGCTCTTGGAAGGCCAGAAGAAGTATCTCCCTTCAATTCCTAGACACTGTGGCCTATCTAGCACTGAGTGTCCATTCTTGCTCCCACACATGCCTTTAATCTAGTTGGCAAAGTATAGCACAAGGACTAGTTGCATATCGTCACCAATTTGTGTGAACAGAGCTCTCAAAGCATAGCCCAGAACTGATGAACTATGAGAATGGTCCTAGGGTCAGCTAGCCTAAAATATGACATTCTGTGCCTTTAAGAAAACATTTCCTGATCTTGTTATGGGTAAGGAGGTCATTGCATTCTCTCTTGCCTCCTTTTCTGGTGAAACACACATGTGATAAATAGGCCGGCCTGTGGGACTTCTGCATACTTTCAAGATCATGGCCAATGTTGTACCATGAGGTGTTTCCCTTGATGGGAATGCCTTCTAAATGAGTTGTTGATCTCTATCTCCTTTTCCTGTACATATGTGCATTTGTGCATGAACATGGTGTGTGTGTGTGTGTGTGTGTGTGTGTGTTTGTGTGTGTATGTGCACATGTATATGTAAGGTCATTCAAGTAATTTGATTTTTAAATTATATAAAATTATATAAATTTTTAAATGTTTTGTTACTCATAAAAAAAACCTTTTCTAACAATAACATGTCAAAATTAAGCAAGAAGAAAAAACTAATAACTTTGATTACATGAAAATGTCCTTTCTTGGAGGTGGAGAGATGGCTTAGGTCTGAAGAGCCCTTGTTGCCTTTTCTGAGGACCTGAGTTCAATTCCAGCAGCCACATGACAGTTTACATGTAACTATCTAACACACTTTTTTAACCTCTGAGAGCATCAGGTAGGCAAGTGGTGCATAGACATAATGCAGATATACACATAATATAACTTAAATATCTATCTCTGTCTATATATCAAGCTATCTCAGTAGTTTCTATAGATCAGGCTAGCCTAAAACTCTTTATAGAGATTAGGATGCCCCAGAACTCTCTATATAGATCAGGCTGGCTTCAAATTCAGAGAGATCTGCCTGCCTCTACCTCTTGCATTTTGGGATTACAGACATATATATCTATGAAACTTTCATATAAGCTAGGCACGATTAGGTATGATGGTGCACATTTATAATCTAGATACTTGGTTGGTTAAGGTGGAGGAATTATAAACTTGAGGCTAGCCTGGACCTCATAGTAACTCTTCATCTAAAATAAAACAAGCAATGGTGTAGCCTGAAAGTTTCTGGTCCAGCCTAGCCAGCAGTACAGACAAAACTCTCCCACCTGTGGTCCCACAGCCACTTATAAAATAATTACTCAGAGGCTTACATTAACTACAAACTGGCTTATGGCTTAGGCTCATTACCAACTAGATTTTATAACTTAACTCAACCCATTTCTGTTAATCCATGTATTGCCAGTAATCCTCTACTGCCTTGTTATTGGTCATTTAGCTTTTATTTTTTAAAAGATTTATTTATTTATTATGTATACAGCACTCTGTATGCATGTGTCCCTGCATGTCAGAAGAGGGCACCAGATGTCATCATAGATGGTTGTGGACCACCATGTGGTTGCTGGGAATTGAACTCAGGACCTCTGGAAGAGTAGTCAGTGCTATTAACTGTTGAGCCATTTCTCCAGCCCAGGCCATTTAACTTTTTAATTAGACCTATCAGGGTATGTTAGGTAGACAAAGCAACCAATCTTTACATCATTAAACAAATACACCATAAACAAATGTAAAAAATCTTTACATAGTTAAAGTCATATTCCACAACACTGTTTCATCCATTTTCCTTTAGATAGCATCATTTCACTTCTTATGGTTCAACAAAACTCAATTGTGTAAATGTTATCACATTTACCCATTCAACTGTTGATGAACAACAGGACCATAACTTGACTATTGTGGGTAATGCTATAATAGACATGGATGTGCAGATTCACTCCTATCAAGATCCCACTTCCTCTGGACTGACCACATGCCAGACCAAAAAAAAAAAATCTCTCCACTTCCCCTTTCTCCCATTCCCTTTCTCCTCTCGAGACCTAAGTAAGGTCTGTCTTTGGTATATTTTGAAGTGGAGCCACACCTTTCTTCCCTCTGTGACAGCTACAGTTTCCAGCCTGGTGACATGTCACACTTCTAGTCTTGATCTCAAAGCTCCAAGTCCAGTCCTACCTCAAGAGGGCATAAGTCATTGGCTTGGATCTGTGCCCAGACTCTCATGCATTCCAGGCCACCTTCTAATTGGAAGTTCCCTTTCCACAAACACCATCATCATCATCAACAACAACAACAGCAACAGCCAACTTGCTTGGTGATCCATCCAATTTTAACCCTTCCTTGTTCAAAAGGTTCTCTCTCTCAGTGTAGTTAAGACAATAAAATGTGGGTTTCAAAAACCAGTTTCAAATTTTTGTTTACTGAGTATTTTGTCTATTCTAGGGCACTCTGCCCTAGAAGGATAAAACCGAGGCATCTAAATAAAAAAATACATTAAAAATCCTTAGACTGACAGGAGAAAAATTAGTTAAAATGTAGATTCAAGATGAAAAGTAGGAAAGGTCAAAATGGCATCTGCATAGCAACAAAGAAGGGAAACAGAGCTAGGGAAGCTTCTCTCTCTCTCTCTCTCTCTCTCTCTCTCTCTCTCTCTCTCTCTCCCTCCCTCCCTCCCTCTCTCTCGTTGGGGAGATGAGAATTGCTCAAAAAAAGTCTACGAGAATCACTGTGGCGAAAATGAATTGTGGACTAGACTGTGAAGGACAGCATAATTTCAGGGGAAGACAGTGAAAATGCAGGACACCCATCTTAGCACTGTCACTCACTTTAGTTTATTTTCCTTTCAGAAGCACGTTGGTGTGCTACGGCTACTTTAACAATGAGCCACATCCTCTGTGGTGCCTGAGAGATATATTCCAACATACCTTGGGGATGCCTCAGCCATATTTGGTACCAGATATAGATACCTGCATAGGTGTAATAGAATTATTCTTAGCACACAAATCATTTTATTGTTAGATAGTGCTGTGGGACTATGCCTTTACACGCTTTAAATATTTGTCAATTTAAATATTAGTTTAATAAAATGCTGATTGGCCAGAAGTATGGGTGAGGCTACCAGACTAAGAGAATTTTGGGAAGTGGAAGAGTAGAGCAGTTGACCCCAGTGAGACACAGAGAAAATGGGATAGGAATGCTGCACTGGGAAAGGTATCAAACCATGTGACTAAGCATAAATAGAAACATGGGTTAACTTAAATAATAATAGTTAGCAAGTAATGAGCCTGAGCCATAGACCAATCAACTTGTAATTAAGAAAAACCTTTGTGTAATTATTTGGGACTAAATTAAATGACTGTGGGACTAAACTAAACACTCCGGCTTAAACACTGCAGTGTCTTGAGTGATCAACAACACATTCTAAGCCTCAATGGATGGGTAGCATATACAGCATGGAAACACTGTACAAAAGGATAATTCTCATCCTAAATATGGTGGCATAAGATTTCACTTCATTCGCAATTGAAAAACCATCCATCATTTTATTTTTAGAATTTTCCCCTCTTGTGTTTTCAGACCACAGTTAGCCATAGGTAATTAAAACTGTAGAAGATAAAATTTTGATAAGGAGGAACTGATGTACCACAGATTGAGTTGCTAAAACAAGAGGAATTTTGTCTTGTTCATCTTCAAGTTACCAGCATAGCTGGCTTACTCTTGCTATTTATAATGGGTGCTCCTCAAGTTAGAGTCTCACAATTTAGGGGCCAGAGCCACTGTTTCTCCCTGTCCTTGCCTTTTTCATAGGATATTCCCTCTGTGTGTATTCAAGTCTCTGAGTTCCCCCCTTTCATTGAGTACCAGTGATACTGGAGAGGGGACACTCTCTAGCTCATATTTTTATCTGATGGTCTTTTGTAATGACCACATCTCTATATAGGGCATCATTCTGAGGTACTGAGCCTCACTCAGACTTCAGGACATGAATCGTGAGTAATGAAGGGGCATACTGACCTATTATAAGAGGACACTAAAATGTATTATAGTTATATTTTCAATTAATACTATAAATGCTATGCTTACATTAATTAGCAGATCTCTTATGACTAGTAGTACAAAATTCATCATGAATATGTTATGAACAATATATAAATAAATATATTGATTATAGCAATCTTTATGGACTAATGACTATGGGCTGACTGTTTTCCTGTCTTATTTGATTTATTTCACAAAGCATCCTATAGGAGAGTCAGCATAATTACTTGTATTTTTGTTACACCGTAGCCAATGTAAGCATCAGGCTCACTGAATCTCTATACCCTGTTCTCTAACAACTGCATTAAGTATGAGATTAATGGCATATGAACTCATATACAGACTGTTGTAACAAAGAGTCTCCTGTAGTGCATGAAAATCATTGTATGTTTACTCTATGTACTGTGTAGTTAAATCAGAAAGACTTGTACTACACAGGTACTTTTATATTCAGTTTTCTGTTAGGCAAAATATTGGTTGCCTCAATTCCCACAGCACCACAAACATCTCAGATTTCATGTTTTTAGACTCTCTGTCTCTAAAGAGAAAGGAGGGGGTATTTAATGTTTAAAGGGTCCAAGGTCACAAATGAACTGTTTTCTTCCCATGAGAGGCAAATGAACAAAGGTAACAGATCTGAGTGTTTACATGAGGAAGGCGGGTTCCAGAGGGGGCGATAAGGTCTAAGGACAGCTACTCTTACAGGAAGAGTCCTTAGGAGGACATAGTTTTATATGGAGGGAGAAAAACAAGGGCATTTTGCCTTTCCATTATGGTAAGAGGAGCTGTGTCTGGGAGCCAGCACCGGTCATGGCAGCTCAGATTCTCAGTGTTCAAAGTGCATCCACATAAGTTATTTCAATCAACTGTTACGATCCTGTTTGCTGGGGATGGTGAGTTATGATCCTCCATTTTACAGATAAGGATCCTAAACCAGGAGAGTTGAAGTGGCTCTCTGATGTTATCCAAGTAATAAATAATTAGAAACACAAGTACTTGATCTTCAAGAGTGGCATTATTTGGCATCTGGGAATATCAGCTTTTATAAACAATATGTAACTCTTAGTGTCAAAACTAACTTGGGGGACTTTTTACCCTGACATTTGTTGTAAAAGTTAGGTTGTTTTTCTTTTTTATATAATTTGAGGAAGCTGTTTTAGGCCCATGTAACATCAGAAGCTGCAGGGATATCCTGTGGTGGTTTGAATAAGAATGTCCCCATATGCTCTGGCATTTGAATGCTTGGTCCCCAGTTGGTAGTGCTATTTGGGGAAGCTCAGAAGGTGTGATCTTGCTGGAGGAAGTACATCACTGGTCACAGAATTTGGGGTCTCCAAGCCACATGTCTTTCCTAGTTTTCTCTCTCTGTTTCCTGCTTGTGGTTAGAGATGTGGGCTCTTGGCTGTTCATGCCACCATTCCTGCCTACTGCCACTCAGCCACCACTGTGGTAGTGATGAAGTCTTATCCCTCTGGAAGCATAAACCCATATAAATCCTGTCTTCTATAAGCTGCCTTGGTCATGATACTTTATCACAGCCATAGAAATGTATTACACACACTCGCGTGCGCGCGTGCACACACATACACACACGCACACACACAAAAGCACACATCCTGCCCTTATATAGGCACAGTTGTCCATTTTGGTAACAGGCTGCTAGAGTGGTACCTCTTAGCTGAAGATAATGAATCTACTACACTAATCATCAGTCTCTCAAAGTGCACAGTTTACACCCAGGACTCCTTGACATACATTTTACAGGTTTAGATGGTGCACTTGGCATGTATCTTCCAGTGTCATACAGAATAGTTTTGCTATACTTTTGTGCCCCTTTGTAAGCCCTGTGGTGACGTGTTGTATATTTAATAAAAGCAGTCTGGAATGTCAGAGGACAGAGCCACCCACAGAGCAAAGCCATGAAAGTCAGGGAGTGGTGATCCATGTGTTTAATCCCATCACTAGGGAGACATCCAGTGATTCAGGATCTCTGTGAGTTGAAAGCTGAACAGAGTCACAGTGGTGCTCTAATCCTACCTGTAGGAAAGCTGAACCTGTAGGAAGTGAAGTCACTGGTGTTGACAGAGGAGGGAGCAGTTCAGCTTCCCCTGCCACTTCCCTTTTCTCCTGAGGATTTGTGGTGACAGGTCTAGGAGTTGCTGGGTGAGAAGTGGCTGTGGTTTGTTTCTCTATGCTCTGATATTTTAGTTTTTTTCCCCCAATATCTGGGTCTGGGTTTTTAGTATAATACGAAATAAAATTCATGGAATAATTCATGGCCCGAGAGTTCACTCCTTTTATCAGCGAATAACATCTCACTCTCTGGGTGTGCATCAGTCTGCCCGTTTAACTAGCAGAGGCCACCTTTGCTGGCACAGATTGTTTCTGTGGAGATGTTTCCAGCTCTTTGCAGGTAAATGCATAGGAGCTTGAATACTGCATCATGGAAAGAGCATATGGGCTTTCCTAGGAAGCATGCAGCTGTCATCCACAGATGACTGTTCCTGATGCTCTCCATTCACACAGTGATTTGGGTTTTGCCCCTTTAACTTACATGTCATAGCACCTTGTTATTTTAAGAGCTCTGACTCCTCCCACCCATGTCCTCCTAGTCTGTGACTTCTTCATTACAACAACATGCTCACAAAGCAAAAGATTTCAGTTTTAATACTTTAGTGTTGTAGGGGAGGGGACACGGCCAGCTGGCATGACGGGGCTGCGGTAGTGTCTAGGCATGCACACTTCTGCCACCGTGCCTGGTGATTGGTGTCACATAAACATCAAAATGCTGGAGGCCAATGAGAGAGAGAAACACAGGGGAGTCTCTGGCTGCCATTGGAAAATCGAGAGAGGGGACATAGTTTGCCCCATATCCACAATAAAGGTAGTCTGTGAGTCTGTAAGTCTGTGAGTCTGTGGAACTGCCATTTGTTTTAAGTGAGTCTGTGTCTGCTTCTCACCTGACTGGGGAGTCTTTACCCTTGTCACTGTGCCTTCTCACCCCCTCCCGCAAGGGGTACTCAGATAGAACATCCTGCAACACCGCATATCTATTCTTTCCTGGATTGACGTTGGGGCTCAGGTCTGCCCAACCTGAGCTTGTTCTGTTATGATAATGCACATACTCAGTGTGACTGGCTGATGGTGATGAACAGAGGCCCCATGGCCCAATGTGGCCTCCTGGAAGGCAGCAAAGCAGAAGACACTTAGACTGGGTCCACGTAGAAAGACTTTGTTATCATAGAGAGAGGGAGAAGAGATAGATGGGGGTGAGAAGAGAAGGTCTCTCCCCCTAGTGGGGTGGGGGAAAGGAAGGATGAAAAGAGGGAAGGATTGAGCGTGGGAACCCTTCTTAAATGGAGCTTGACGTAAGAACTCGGGGCGGGGCCAGGCTGATTGCCATTGGCCAGGTGTGGCTTCAGGGTTCAAGATAGAATTCTAACATTCCTCGAATCTCAATTTTATAAAAATGGTGAGTAGCTTATGGCAAGTGGGGGGGGGAGTGAGAGTGAATAAGTACTCAAAATTTTCTGTTCTTTATTCTGCTTCCTATACATTTGGGATGAAGCACGGGGAATAGAATCATGGCAGGAGGTGTGAGTGAAGAGCCATCCAGCTAGCTGATGTCTTGGAGAGCTCAGGCATCTGTCCCTTAGAGGAGCTGAGAATGCAAGTTGATAGGAGAAAAAAATAAATAATAACTTTGGCCCTATAAACAGGGCTGGTCATGGAAGGAGTGAGAATGGAATGAAAAAGTGTTCTGGTTGTACAGAAGAGGCAAGGGTGAGTGAAAGAGGCGTAAGTACAGATGTGCCCTTCATTGGGGCATCTTGGAAAACCAGGTTTCACTTGCTGAGCAGATGCCTGCTTGAGTCTGAAGAGGTAGTACCAGCAGTGAAGTCTCCGGAACTTGTTGAGGTGGCAGATACTTTGTTCTAGGAGTTTTTGTTATGTGGAAGGAAGGCTGGGCCTCTGTAGAAACCTGCAAAGATCTGAAGAACAGCTGGAACAGGTTTATATATATCTGCAAAACAGCTGAAACAGATTTACATTTTAGTGTGCGCTAGCAGGCTATGGCTCTGGGTTAGAAGGTATGAACATTTTTCCAGGGCCTGGTTTCAGCCCAATGAAACACATCTTTAAATATGTAACCAAAATAAATCTACTGAGTAGAAATGGTTGAGCAAGAGAGGAAGTAGGCATTTATACTCTCTGTAATGTTAAATTTTTGGTGCAGGGTGAACTGTGTCTATTAGCTCTAAGAGGGTGGGAATTGTGACTTATATAGAGGTCTGAGAAGGCAGCGGAAGCAAAGCCTAGCTGTCAAATGACAGATGTCTGAGAAGGATTAATTTTGGTAAATCAAAAGTGACAGAGATTTTTACTTGTTAGCCACCTGAACATCAATGCCTCCGTGGTCTGGTCACTGACCGCAAGAGGTCTAAGAACAAGTCAGTCTTAGGTTGTCTTTGGCTGCCAGGAGATCTGACAGTTGATAGGAACTCATGAAGAAAGACAGCCTACCTTGTCTAGGCAAGAGTGAGGCCATAAATTTCTCAGGATCATGTTGTCTCCCATCTAAAGGGGGCCTTGGCAGCAGGTGTGCTGAGAGGCAACTTACATACAATGGCTGGTATCACCATCCTGGAGCAAATTCCAGGTGGTGGCTCTTCTTAGCCCATTGATCTTATCAGGGGTATAGAATGCTTTCAGGTCTATCTGTCACAGAATGCTTTTAAGTTGAGCATTTAACCATGTTCTGGAGATCTCAGAGCATTTGAGAACTGTCTGTTTATTAGGTGACGACCATTAAACCTGTCTTCTCTAACAGTGTAAATTTACTGATTGGCAACTTTGGGCCTATGGAGTTGTCTTTGACCTGGCCTTTCAGCTTGTGTCTGGGTCAAGAGCCGTGTTCTTTTCTGTAGCTGCTTCAAGCTGAAATAGGTCATTTTAGTAATCAGGGCTTTAAAAAGGCTAGTCAAAGGCGGGGAGTATTTAGGCAATAGTTTGACCTCACTGTCAGGAGCAGGTCGCAGAAGTGTCTTTGGTGTGTCTGCCAGCTGAATGAACAGCTACTGAGGCAAAACAGACTAAGACAATTTAAAGATCACAACCCACCAAAGCAGAGCATTGAAAGAGGGTGGGTCTGAGTTGGTGTCTGATCATGTGACCTTTGCCAGGAACAAAGATGGTGTCTGATCACATGACCCTCAGGTTTTTGGGAAAGGCAAACAAGCATTGAGAAGCGTTTAAAATCAGTAAAGAACTTAGATACAGGAAAGCTGGCAAAAGTAGGTGATGCAGACAGTTAACGAGGCTCAGCGCTAAGCCCTGGGTCTCCTAGCTCAGAAAAGCATAGGGCTCTTGCAGTTACAGGTGTGGTCAGGCTGTCACAGTGCCAGAACCTCAGCACCAGCACAGAGAGTGGGCTCCCTCTGTTGTGGGACAGGTGGAGGTGAAAGCGAGCAGAGCCTCTGCCCCCAAAAGCTGTCCATCAGAGTTCAGGTGGCCTAAGGTGAGCTAAGTAAGTTGAGATACCCATGTGAGGCCTTAGAATGACCCAGGAGGCTTCCATCTCCCTGGGCATCCTCTAAGGGAAAATGTGGGCCCGTGAATAAGCAAGCTCTCATGCCTGCTCAGCAAACGTGGACAAGGGTCATGGAAGGGCGTTTCCCAGAAGGACTGAAAGTCTAAGAGAGAGTCCAGAGACCTGGAAAACTAAGACTCAGTTATGGCCAGAAATGAATATGGGATGCTAGCTAATGGAAGCTCTCTAAGCTCTGGGAGGGGCGGGCGGAGAATAAGTGTGTGTAGCTTGCTTAGCACTTGGCTAACATTGTTTTTCTTAAGGTCACAAGACTTCCTGGCTCTTTTCTTTTTCTTTCTAAAAAGATGTATTTATTATGTATACAGTATACAGAAGAGGGTACCAGGTGTCATCATAGATGGCTTTGAGCCACCATGTAGTTGCTGGGAATTGAACTCAGAACCTCTGGAAGAACAGTCAGTGCTCTTAACCTCTGAACCATCTCTTCAGCCCCTGGATCTTTTCTTAAAACTCACACCTAACCTCACACCAGCATTCAGACCTTCCTCAGCTCTGGAAGAATCTGCAGTGGACCCTTAGGTTAGCTCCTTTCTTACTCTCTTCTTTCATTTGACTTTATGACATTAGAGCCCAGGGTTCAAATCCAGACCCTTTGCTGTTCTCTACCTACATTGTAGGAGCTGTTACTCATGTCCTGGAGACACCACCCCACTTAAACTCGGAATGTTAAATTCCTGTCTCTAGATCCCACCTTCCCCTGAGGTATGGACTTACCTGTGAAATACGCAGTGACTCTTAGTATCTATAATGAGTTTATTGTGCAATAGAAAAATCAGAACTTACTTCTATATAAATGTGACTTACACCAGCTGACCAACCTCCCCATTTTCCAGCCGTTAGTTCCTGGCATTTCTCCAGTTTCTTTAAGGACAATTCCTAGTTTCCACATAAGTGAAACATGTAGCACTTTCTTTTCATGCCTGGCTCATTTCATTTAACATCGCCGCAACCTAATTTTTTATCTTTTTATGATTGAGCTGTATTCCATCCTGTATATGTAACACATTTTCTTTCTTCCTTCATCAATCAATGGAAACATGGGCTTTTCTATTCCTTCCCTGTTGCCAATAGTGTTATAGGATCATGGGCAAGTATGTATTTCTCTAACAGCTGATTTCACTTGGGAAATAAATCTTATTGTACTTAGCTTATTACCAAAAGTTATAGCTTGTTGGTAGAACATTTGATTAACATGTATTATACCCTGGGCTCAGTCTCTAATTCAAGAAACAAACAAAAATAAAACTTCAGAAACTCCCACCTCATGGCCTATGCTGCAAAATAGTAGTCAATTCAGGTACCTGCCTCAGTGAAATGGACTCACCTGGAATCTCCTAACGTTCTTAATATAGACCCTTAAAATAGGTGGGCCCCCTAGACCCTTGCAAGCAATTTTTGAAGCCTAGTCTATTTCACAGGTTGTCTCTGTCAGTCCAATTTCTGGTAAAGCCTTTCAAGGACTGTATATCATGTGACACCAAATAGTCAGCCACTACAGGTAGTGTGAGTTATAAATCCCCTACAACATGAAGGCTCACATCAGTCACAGACTTCAGCATCTCAACCCCAAACTTTAGTGGTGCTCAAATCCTTGTTCATCACAAGGGAGGGGACAGGAAGTGGTGAGGATCTAACACAGGACACAAGGAAGGGACGGGAAGTGGTGAGGATCTAACAGGACACAAGGAAGGGGA
>PVIH01003584.1:0-65382 GCA_004025045.1 Sigmodon hispidus
GTGTGTGTGTGTGTGTGGTGCCCAGGCATGTGTATATACATGTATATGTGTGCCCATTTATGTGTGTGTGTGCTTATGTGTGTGTGTGTGGTGCCCAGGCATGTGTATATACATGTATATGTGTGCCCATTTGTGTGTGTGTGTGTGTGTGTGTGGTGCCCAGGCATGTGTATATACATGTATATGTGTGCCCATTTGTGTGTGTGTGTTTATGTGTGTGTGTGCTTATGTGTGTGTGTGTGTGGTGCCCAGGCATGTGTATATACATGTATATGTATGCCCATTTGTGGGTGCGCGCGCGCTTATATGTGTATATGCAAATGGAGGCCAAAGATCAATGATGAGTGGCTTTCTCAATCACTCTTCACCTTACTTTTCTTTTCTTTTTTTTTTTTTTAAAAAAAAAAACTTTATTTACTTATTTATTTGCCTTGGTGTTTGCCTGGAACTGGAACTACAGACAGTTGTTAGCTGTGATGTGGGTGCTGGGAATCGAACCTTGGACCTCTGGAAGATCAGAAGGTGTTCTTAACCACTGAGCCATCTCTCCAGCCCCTCACCTTACTTTTCTGAGACAGGGTCTGTCTTAGTGATAAAATACCAAGATCAAAAGCAACTTGGGGAGGAAAGGATTTATTTCAGCTCTCATGTTTTCATTACAGTTTATCATCAAAAGCAATGAGGGCAGGAACTAAACCACCCTAGGAACCACCCGCCCAGGGCTGGCACCACCCACCATAGTCTAGGCCCTCCCACATTAATCACTAATAGGCTAGGCTTGCCTACAGCCTGAGCTCATGGAGGTCTAGTCTCATTTGAAGCTCCCTCCTCTGAGATGACTGGCTATGTCAAGTTGGCAAAAAACTACCAGCACCATGTCTCTCACTGAGACAGAGCTCACTCATTTGGCTGCATTCTGTGTTCTCTCCCCACAGCAAAGGCTTTCAGACGCAGCAGCTGTCCACAGCTTTCACACAGCTGCTGGGGCCCAGACTCAGGTCGTCACAACTACATAAGCAAAGCTCTTACCACCACACTCCCACAGTCCCTTGTGTTCTGAAGCAGGGTTTTACTGTTCAGCCTCTCAATGCTGACATTACAGAAGTGTCCCGTCATGTTCGGATCTAGCTGCTTTCCCTGTGCTCAGGCTCATCATTGGCCTTTCCTTCTTCCCTCCTTCCTTCCTCTTCTTTCCCTCACGTTCTCTCTCCCTCTCTTCCTTGGTTCTTCCGCTTTTTTGTTTAACAAGTAGGATCACTTCCAAATTTGGCAAGATGCTTTCAGTATCTTTAAGTCACCATTGAAAATAGTAAAAGAATATTTGTTACAATTCATTTTATTTTTAATGAAAGTTTGGATTAGAATATGAAGAGTAGTTTCATGCTGGCATTGCTGTACATCTGTAGTCTGCACCGCCCTCTTGTCCTGACTAACTTCCGGTGGCCCCCATGCTGCCGCCCTCTCTCTCCTTGTCCCCCACCCCTCCTCTCCTCCTCTTCCTCTCCTTTACTGCCTTGTCTTATACACCACAGCGCATCCACACGCATAAATGTAAATCTAGGTTTTGTGCATATGGGGGAAATTTAGTTCTGGTCTGTCATTTCACTTTAAAAAACTCCACTTCTATCTATGTTGCTGTGAATGTCACAATTTTATCCTTTTCAAAAAGTTTTATTAATTTTTTGGAGTTTCATGCTATGTATTTTGATTATGGTCACCTCATTCCTCCCTTTAATTTCTTTTAGATTGCCCCACTTCCCATCCTTCCTTTGTGTTTACTCTTTTAAAATAATTTATTGACTTCAATTTATGCTGCCCATACACCATAATTTCTTTTTTAAAACAATATTTCATACTCTTTTTACATGTTAATATAAAGATTATCATCTTTACCTTTTAAAGTCATATTTAAATATTTAATGAGTGTTACTGAAAAATGCAAAAAGAGCTTGTTTTAAACGTCACACAAACATTCAGCCTATAAATAGCTACTGTGTTCTTGATGAAATAGTATAGACTTGAGTGGCCTGTCAGTTTATGGAGCTTCTAGAAGAGTAGACCACAAACTGGGGCTTTGAAACTCCACAAATGTATTGGCTCATAGTCGGGAAGGCTGGAGGTCTGAGATCAAGGTATTTAAGCTGATTTCTTCTGAGCTCTCAGACCTGGGCTTGTGGAAGTTACCTCACTCCTGTGTCTTTCTGTGTACGCTTTTGTATGTAAATTTCTTTCTTTAGAAATTTTAACAGTCACAGTCACGGCCCCATTTTAAGTTAATAACTCTATCATCTGTCTGTCCATCATCTGTCTGTTTGTCTGTCTGTCACCTATCTATTTTAAAGAAGTCTCATTTTGTAGCCCAGGCTAGCCTGGAACTCTAAACTGGCTTCAGATTTGGAGTTGTAATCTTGACTCAGCTTTTAGAGGAACAGGAATGCAGGTGTGAACTCTTGATAACTGAGATAAGATCTCATACAGCCCAGGCTGGCCTCAAACACTATGTAGCTGAGGATGGATGACCTTGAACTCTCAATCCCTCCACTGCTATTCTAGCTCTGGGATGGTAGGTGTGAGCTTAGCTCTTAGTAACCTCTTAAGATCTTATTCTCAAATGTGGTTTCCTTCTGAAGTACTGGGGGCTAGAATTTCAACATACACATTCTTTAAGGGTTTCTCTGCAGGAAAGCCACCTGCTTCCTATGGTCCTTGTCCATGGAAGAAATCCATGTGAGGGAGCCAGCTGACTTCCAGTCCCCAATAGTTTGCTGTTGCTTTCTGACTCCCCTGATGTGGTGGGTGGCTTCTGACATTCCCAAACAGTTCAGACTTCAGCAGAGTGGACTTAACAATGTTCAGTTGTAGCTTTGACTAAAACCGGCCCAATCTCCCACCAGTTGCCAGCCATCATCTTTTAAATCCAAAACTGAGAGCCTTGAGTTGAGAAAAGTCTTCTTTCCATACATCCAAGGGGGTAGGGAAAAATGAAAGGCAGGCAGTGTATGTATTTTGGCTGCTCAGAGGTTTTTTTGGGGGCGGGGGCAGGGAGGGATGAGGGGGAAGATCTCGTAAGTCCTACAGCCAGCAAATAAGTTTGAGCTTCAAATGAGGATCTGGGTGACCAAGAGCCAAAGCTTGGGAAGGGCTGAGGGAAGCAGGACAAGTGTTGAGTTTGGACAGTTTGGGTGCAGAGCCAGAAGGGACCTATGGAAAGACGTGATTTGTGTGGGTACTACGCCATGGAAATTTCTCTAAATCAGGTTGAACCAGGGCCTCCATCCAAAGGGACTGGATCTGGTAAAAGATCTGGGAAGCTTCATCTATCTCCAGATCTTCACTCCCCAATACTGATACAACTTAAACCACTCCATAAAGAACTATATATTCTAGGACCCCTTAGTCCCAGGGCTGAGCTTGGACCAGTGAAATATGAAGAATCCTTACATCCTAGAGATGGGGAGGGGGCAGTCCTGTTCACCTGTGCACCTGGAGTCAGATATAGCTTACCTTTTGTCATTGTAACATAATGCTGTCATCTCCAAATTTCAATTTTGAGAACCTCACAATTGAGTCACACACACAAAAGCATGCGCATACATGTATATGTATGTAAACCTCATGTTTTAGGCAACTTTTGATATTTTGTTGTTGTTGTTGTTGAGCTACACTCCTAGTTATCCTTTATTGCCATGGCATGTGAGCCCTGTGTTGGGCATGTCTGACAGATGCTGGTGTTCTGGTAGCTGTCCTCTGTGACTTTACCAGCCTCCTGAAGCAATATTTCCACTCTTCTAATCAGACTTTTTGTCTTCAAAATGAAGAAATCCATCTATTTTATACAGCTTGTTAGACATACCAAAAAATCACCTAGTTCTTGTACACTGTTCTTATTGTTGTTTTATTAATTTGCCTAGTTTTTGTTCATTCAACAAACCTATTGAGAACCTGTAGTGTGCAAGCATCGTTCTGGATGTCAGGAGTGCTGTAGGGTCCTGCCAGGGTCATACACAGCCCACCATCTGTCCTCCCTTCCAGCCTGGTAATTCCACAGCCTCGGGTGCCAAGAGCTGGATAGTCTTTGGGGAATTTTCTTTTTCCACAGGGTCAGGAAAAGACATTCTTAACAAGTGATAAATTTACTTATAAATCACCTGGGATTTATGGCTTTCTTTTAAAGGGATTCTCTTAGCAACTCACTGAATTTCTTTAGAAGCTGACTTTTGTATTTATTTGGGGGTCTCTTCTAGTAATCGCTGGCTTCCTTAAAAACCGCCCCACTAGTCTAGTCTGCATTGTCAAGTTTATTGTCATGAATTGCACTAGCCAGCACCAAGCCACATTATAATAAGTGACACGTGCACTTTAATAAAACATGCCAAGGGTTTTGTTTTCAGTGATCATAAAACTTTTAGCAGAGAGTTCTGAAGAAACATTGAGACCTCGTGGATAGGCTTGTGTCTTATATACAGGATGTGAGCTCTTGGACTTCCCTGTGAACTTGGTCTTGACAATAGAGTTTTAAAAAATATTTCCTACCTTACCTCTGTTGTCTCTTTGATCTGTGTAATGACCCCAACTTCTCAGAAGTGCTAGTACTGGGCCACTGCTGAGCCCACAATATGAGCCTATATTCCAGTGAGGGGATCATTTACCTTCCATAGCAAATTTGGGGCAGTAGGCTTTCAGTGGTGGAGGGTCCAGTCTACCTGGGGCCAGATTCTGTGGTCCTGCTGCCTGCAGGGCTGTCTGCAATCCCTCATACAAAGGGACACTGAGTTTCCAGGGATACTACAGTCTCATGGTAGTCACGAGGACTTGGTCCTGTGGGAACTTGGTGTGAAGCTGGTTCATCATGCTGGAAAAGGAGAGAGCCTGAGATGCCACAGGCTTGTTGTCTAGGCACCTAAGAGGGAGTGCTCAGGTGTCATTTTCTGACAACTCTGCCATGTAAGTGTGAGGTGACCATACCAGCTGGCACACTGCTCTAGAGAAGCACACTTTGGAACACAACCGCAAGCCTTCACCCATTCATTCCTTGTACTGCTGGAATTCACAATGTAGGAACATTGTTTCTGCTGCATCCTAGAGCAGTAGGTGTGTTCAGAGTAGCATGCACTAGGCCTTGGGCTGGCCCTGCAATACAGAAAGGGATGGGAAGAAGGGAGGAAGACATGGAAAGGAAGTAAAATATCAGGAAGACAAGATTACACTCTATCTGATCCACATGCAAGACTGTTTCTCATAGACAGATACCAATAAGAATGTGAACTTTGTATGGCAAAAATGTGTGGGTGAGAGAGGTAATGGGCTCTGTGCATGCTAAGTGAGCTCTCTACTACCGAGCTAACATCCCCGCTCCAAGGCAAGGGCTTTTGACTGATGAACTCTTCACTTTTAGTCTTCACCTATACATGACAAATACTCTAAAGAAGAACTGGAGTGTTGCCAGATGCCTTGCTGGGAAGGAGAGGGCCAAGAATTTGGGGAAATTTGAGTCTGTCCCAGCTGAAGAAAGATTTGGCCTATTTTGGAGTCAGACTATTAGTGGAATGCCCTATGCTGTTGGGCACAATATTAATGGAATTCTCTATGCTCTTGGGTTGAGGAAGAGGTTGAGCAAGAGACTCCACAGGATATACAAAAGCCATTTGCTACCATCTCAGTTTCTATACTCTCTCTTACCAAATGCTTTTCTTTTATCTACTGACATCTATCTTAGTTTGGTAATGTGATGAGTATGTCATTAGGTTTCCTGATACTGAACCAATGTTTGCGTTATTAGAGTAAATCTTTCCTGGTCATGATGTGCTTTTTAATAATTTACTAAAATATTTTTTAGAGTTTTAAATAATATGCATAAATAGATTATTTTGCCAGTTTATTTTTGTATTTTGACTCATAAATGAGATTGGCTAGTCATTTCATATAATTTTCTGTCTTTCATACTGTCTGGTTTTGATAGCAGGGTTAAGTTAGTTTCATGAAAATATGGTTTTTATAAAATAGAAATTACTTGTCTTTAAAAAGTTTGCAGACATTTTCTAGAATTGATATGTTTTGTACAAAGGCTATCTTTGAAACTAACCTAATTCTACTAAAGGTATTATGTATTTGGTCTTGTAGTTTACTTTGGAAATTGATGCTTTACTTAGGACTTGTCGCATTTGTTTACATTCTCAAATGTGCTGCTACCAACTTCAGTTCATGGCTCTAAGCTATGTCCTAATAGGCAACACAGCAGTTTGGGTTATTTTGTTGTTGTTGTTGTTCATGAAACATAAAGAAACATTGAGATTTGAGCATGTGCATTGGAAGAGACACTCCTCTGACAGCTCCTGCCACTTACGAAAGAGCTTCATGGCACAAAGCACTGCTTGGCTTATCTCTCTTGTCCTCACCAAGGCCTTGAGAGCTAGAATTTATAATGATGCCTAATAGATAAGAAAGTTATGGTCTGAAGTGTCATTTTAATTACTTTTTCTATAGCTGTGACAAAACACTATTACCAACACTTTAGAGAAGAAAGCTTTTAATTAGCTCATGGTTTCAAAGGGCTAGAGTTCATGATGAGCAAGACATGGGGGCAGAAAGAGCTGAGAGCTCCCTCATCCACAGGTACAAGGTGGAGAGAGCTAAATGGGAAACTCAAAGCCCATCCCCAGTGACACATCTCCTCCAAGTCCACTCCTCTTGATCCTTCCCAAACAGTTCCACCCACTGAAGAACATGTAACCCAAGCTCTTCCTGTGGAGTGGGCCTTAACTCCAATTTGAAAGCAATTGGTTGCAATCTAGTAGCTGTGCCATTGTTTCACCTACAGGTATATCTTGCCTGACATGTAGATACAGTCACACACAGTCTTCACTACCAAGCAGGACTTGTGAATATTTCCCCTCAGCCTTGAGGCACCGCAAAAGCTATCCAACAAGAGTATTTCAAGGCCAATCCTGACTTTATTTCTTTATGTCCTACAACCAGAGCAACAGAGTCTCACCATCTAGTTCTCGCTCACAAGCTACACAGCAGCAGTAGCATCTACAGTTTGTGGGGACCTTGGGCTCTCCTAGCCAACACCCACAGAAATCCAATCTACTCTGGCACTGGGATAGTCAATAGCGTTATAGTTTCTGGACATTCTTTTCTCCTATCCATTGAAAGTCTAAGTCTTTTGAGTGCTGCTTTTCCACTCAAGGGCTAACATTAAAATAAAACATTTATACAACAGTGGATGGGGTTTATGAGAGCCCATCACAATCCTCTCTAAATAAGTGCCAATTAGTTTTGGAATTTAATGGCTAGGGGATACTAAAAAAAAAATATTAACAGTGTCTAACATAGCAAGAAAAGACCCCATCACTTATCTCAGCTGTTTCCTCAGAAGAGTAATAGTGAGTGCCATGTTGCAGATACGACACCCTTACTTAGCTCTCTGTAATACTCAGCCACGAACTGCTTGTGCCCTCATCTTGGAGCATTGCTGAAGAACTGCCACACCTCACCCCAACCTGGCTGGCTAGGCAGGGCTGGCATGTGCTGTTTGGTTTTCCTTGGAGGTAATAGGGAGTAGGTCTGTGCTCTTGCCTTCTGTACCCATTGCTTGAGCTGACTTCTCAGGTCTGATAAGCTCCAGGCTAGCACATGTGTACTGCCTCTCTATCAGCCACATCCAGATGCTGAAAGACCCCAGAGATGGTGAACAATCTGTACCCCAATATACTTTCCTGCAGAAAAGAAATGTAAGCAGCTTGCTCTGGGGAGGCAGGAAGTGGGGGGAGGGAGCGCCTGGACAAGCTTAGAATCTTAGTCTCCTCTTGCACTGTTTTATCGTGCAGACTTCCGATAAGTTTCTGCCTAGGCTTTAAGCCCCTCCAGAGGCTCACAAGCATAGAATCTTGGCTTCTGATCAGTTTCTTCCCACCAAGGACTTCTGCTTCCATCTAGATCTTGCCACATTTGCTTTTGAGCAACCTGCTTTGCCCTACTCATCTGGATTGCTTTAGCACTTTAAGAATCTGGATTACATAGAGACATTTGAATCTGTCTGATCCTTTCTAGTTCCTAAACATGGTGTTTCCTATTTCCATAAAATCACTAAAGCCCGTTTATAGTTTCAAGATCCCTGCCAAATTAACTCCTTTCTGAACTCTCCCATGAATATAGTCTACCAGGCTCAGTGAACTGTGCATCACACATATCTAGACCCCAGGTCATATCTGGCCTTTCTCTGCTCTAGTCTCTGATATTCACTGCGCCCCTTAGTCAGTGAGGACCAAGTTTTCCTAATGGCATGAGCCCATCCATTAGGAACTTATTTCCCATGTTTTGCCACAAGAAGGGATGGGTCATTCAAAGGAATGACATTAGTAGTTCAAAGGAAAGACAATTTCACTTGGCTTTTAAATAATCACGCTAGATATGGGATCAAGATTAGGATGTACACGACACAGGTGATCTCTGGCAAGGAGGTAAATGGCAGCCACTATGTAAGGTGCAATGGATTATGTTCTTGTACAGTTGTGTGTGTGCATGTTTGCTCTTCCAGGGCAGTCACAGGAGCTCTGAGTCAGATGTATTTGTTTCCTCACTGTACCACTTACTACCTGTGTGGTCCTGGGCAAAGGACCCTCTGAGGCTGCAGAGAGAGGCTGCGTGAGTACAGAGCTACCGTATTCTGTTGCCGTATAGCCATCACTCCTAAATACTAGCCATCATAGGCTCAAGCCATGTATAAAAGGCCAAAGAACAGTTTTTACTTAATTTCTTTTAATAAAACTGTAGCACACTAGAGCTGAGAAAGAACCAAGACCATTTCATCTGACATTCCCATTTTACAGAGAAGGAGGCTAAAAGGTAGAGATAGAAAATGACATAGTAAAGAAAATTATGTGGATTGTGTCCCCTTGCTAGGCTTAGCATGGATTCTCAGTGTGGAGGCCTCTTTCATACATCACTGCCACAGAACCTTAATGTGTTGTTGCTAGGTTAGAATACTAATGACAAATTAGTATTCTAATTGCTACAAATACCAAATGATCATAATTCTCACTCTGTGTCCAGTACCATTCTAAGTCCTTAACACATAATCTCTTATTCAGTCTGCATGACAAACTCATCTTAAAGTCTGCATCTTACAGAAAAGAAAACTGAAGGTTAAACAGACCCAACAACTCCCCTGGTAGAGGAGTGTGGATTGGGAACAGGGGCAGGCTAGGAGTCAGGAGCCTGCTCTATCCCAACATAGTATGGCCTGCCTTCTCCACTGGAAGAACAGAAACATTAAAGATTCTCCTTTGTCCCAAGTGCTTGATGCTGAGTCTTGAAGAAACACCATTTCAGCTCATTAGCCTGCTCTCTTATTTGTTAGTCAGTCCTCATGTTAATGATCAGCTACAAGAAAAGTTTTTTGTAAAACAACCTAGAAACCAAAGGCACCAAATCTTTGTGGTGCAGATTCCCAGCATGTTGTTTTTGGCTTCCATGGCAACCTAACATTGGGTGGCAGTCTTGATGGAGTCAAGGACAGCAGCTGGAGACCAGCATCTGCTAAAGCACTGTGAGCAGCAAGGAAACAAAGCTTGCCCAATAGTTTTCTTTTTGAGTAATTACTGTCCCAGTGTTTAGGCAGCTGAAGCTGAAGCCAAGTAAAGTAGAAATGGAGGAGACAGCTTCATACTAGAATGGAAAGAGACAATCTTCAAACAAGCTAGAGAATTAGTATATACACTTAGGTGTAGGGGATGGGTGTGGACAATTAGATGACCAGAAGTTGAGTTTGTTTCTACAAAGCCTGGAAATGTTGAGTTCCAACAGTACTGAGCATGTTCAGTTGTATTATTCTGCCCCCAACGAATTGGAGTCCTCATCTGGAGTACTGTGTAGGTGGACAAGGCATTAAGCAAAGGGATAACTATTGGGAAAGACTGAGGGACAGTTCAGGGAAAAACAGAAAGAGATCCAGTCTAGGACATTAACTTTTTGAACAATTCTTAGAGAAAGGGAGCGTGGGAGGAGTTCCCCGCAAACACACATCTCTGGGATCTGGCTACTTCTGTCACCGTAACCTACTGGGATGCTGGTGAGCTGCTCCTGGAACACCATGTCTGCTCACTGTCTTCTCTAACAGAGACAACCTCTATTTCACATTATCCTCATGACAGTGTTTAATAAGGGTTTAGCACATTCTCATCCAAAATTCTAGCTGCAGTGGAGTCTGGGAATTGTAGCTTTTTCCCTTTAAGCTTCTAGAATAACTAGGAAAGGGTGGCATTTATGCAGTCAGTTGATGTCCAGTCAGTATTGCATTTGCAGTTTAGAACCAGTTTAGAGAATAAGTTGAACAGGCCTCACAATCAACCTGAACTTTCTTCTTTAACTATCCAAGCATAAGATAGGCTTATTCTTAAGGCAGATACGCAACTCCTAAAAATGGGAGGAGTTTATAAGAATTTCTCTGACCTTTTTCTGTTAGGTTATCCATAGAGAAAGCTGCAGGTTGGGGACAGGCCAGTGAGACTGGATTGGACCAGACATGAAGAAGTCTGGGCTGAATGTATGTCTAAAAGAGAAAGGACACCACAAAACCCCTTCTTGGCCTCACTTTGGCTTCATGGTATTGACATTAGGAGACACAGCCCTGGCACCCCTGCCTCTTTATGCTCCAGCTCTGCCACACCTCTTTTGGGTGCCTGTATGCTTGGGTACCTCACTCTGATCTGGCTCTAAGTTGTGCTCATACTGACCTAAAATGTCCACTCCGTGTCTGCCCTGGCCCACTCTATCCAACCATAAAGCTATAATGCATTATCACATTGTTTTCGGACACCCCCCTCAGTCCCCAACTCTGCTTGATGCTGTGTCCCAGGCTCTAGCTGTTCATGCTTTTTGTAAACCTTCCAAATATGCTTTCTCTGTGAGACAGTTTAGAACCTGGAACAAAGAGAGAGCTCCTGTGTTTGTGTAATTCAACCAAATGGAAACAAGAAAGTGTTTCTCTTGCTGCTTCAGAGATGCAGCATTCAGATGCATTCTCTGTCATATAGCTCACCTGTACTCTAGGCTTGACATCTGTGGCCTTTCCCTCCTGCCTCCAAGGGCTTAGCTGCCTGCCCTACCTTCCTGTCTGTCCACAGATCTCTCTGCCCTGCTCCTGGGTTCCATTTGCTGAACTCTCGGAAAGCAGGTAGGGCAACTGTTCCAGACCTTAAGTCTGAAAGTCTCTGTGGGTCAATGACAGTTTGCTTTTGACAACTGCCTATGCTGTTTCATGCTTTACAGGAGGCAAAAGCCACATAGCTTTTCCAGGAAGTGCCTTGCATACAGTCTCAGATCGTGTGTGTGTGTGTGTGTGTGTGTGTGTGTGTGTGTGTGTGTGTGCACAGTAACTGAAGAGAGTGCTATTTCTCAATTTGAAAAGCAGGGGAAATGGCCAGAGTGTTTGATAATAATACTGTCTTTTTATCCTGTTGATCATATTTTTAAAGAATCTTCTCATTGACTGTGTAAGGATTTGCTTATACTCTCTATCAATTACAGGACAGTTTGTGAAATAAACCCTGAGAGGGCATGTCAGGCATTTCTTAGTAAGGTTGGAGCAAACTGCTTTACCTTGCAAGGAAATTTCAGTTCACTGGAAACTGTTTTCTTCAGGGATTAAACTGGGACAAGCTTTTCTTTGGCTCTCTGGTAAAGAAACTCATCCAGGGTTCTGGAAACTACAGTTGTTGAACTTCAAGTGATGCCTCCTTTTACCTTCTGTAATAACTCTCAGAGGAGACTGGTGTGATGTGGCATCTTTTCCTTTTCCTTTTCTGGCTCCTTAACCCATATTCCCTGGGGCCTTAGAGAGCTGTATTCTTGGAGGAAATTTATGACAGTCAATAGCAACAATTGACTTTGGAGCTGGTGTCAACTGGGATCTCTCAGGGGGCCCCTGGCCTGTGACCTCTACTTTATTGAGCAGTATTGCTGCACAAAGATGCCCACTCATTAGAATCTTTGTAAGATAATAGAAAAAGAAGCAAGTCTGTTTTGCAAGGACAGTTGCTGTGTGTGCCTCTGGGTTGGGAAGAGCTCATCCAACGGCATCTCTCTTAGTACACTGTCCCTCTGACAATGCCTTTCTGGGTTAAAGAGCATACAGCAAACATGGCAATCCTGAAGCCTCCACTTCTGCCTTTGACCTTGGGGTCCACTTATAGGTGTTAGGAAGAATGTACAGATTGACAGTGTCTTGGGTGTTCTTGAGGGAAGCCTTGGTCCATAGTAAATTCAATGATGTTCACTGCCTTTTACCCAGCAAGACACTCTGAGCAGACACAAGAAAACTGGAACGTCTGGCAGAACAGGGAGTCCAGCTACTGCATTTTCCTCCCTTCAGTCTTTCTCTCTTTATCTTTAGGCTGTGGGGCAATGGCCATGAGCACTGCCTCCAATCTTGATATACACTGTGACTTTTATTCTCAGTGACCAGGAGAGATTGCATGTCCTGTGTGTTTGTGTTGGGTTCATGAAATACTCCCAAGTCTTTTAGTTGGATGTCAGATCTTTAGAGGCTGTTGTTTGTGATTAGGGTGAGGCTCTTGTGGTGCAGCACATACTGTTCAGCTTGAGTGACACCTCACTTCACCCCACCTTGTCCTGCATCAGTGAGCACTGAGTCTCCTAAGGCCAGGGGCTGTGTCTTAGAACACCAATGTCCCCACAGTGCCTGGCACTCTCTTTTGTGCGTGATACTTTCAGTTCACCACTCTCTATGTACACATCTGAACTAGGCTCTCATGAAAGGAAGACAGATGCAGTCCAGCTGCGATGTCAAGGTGCTGTCTGATTTGTTGGGCTTCTGAGTCAGCAAACACCACATTTATGGGATGACATGGAACAGGAAGTGCCATGATTTAACTGCCATCACTGCTCAGTAGTGAAAGCACATTTTTTACACCCTGGGAAATACAGCAAGTATGAAGTTGTTATATCTGAAAGGCAAATTAGTTGAGTTGCACTTTATCGTCTGGTTCTTCTGCAGTCTAAGGTGCACATTAGTGTGTTATCTGGTAACTAGGAGGGTGAGGTGCCTTGTCTGTGGGACATTTTTCTATTGAAAGGAGAATACAGGCTAGGTTACCTACTGTGGCTAGAAATGCAAGTAATATAGTCAGGCTGATGGGTTTTTAATTCCTTTCCACCAGCTCCCATCTGCCCCATAGCCATGGACTTGGTATAGAACCTCTGAGTCTGTAGTAACAGGCCTACCTTCTATTTCTTTATTGCCTGACTCTAACTGAAGGCTATGGCACAGCTGTCACATACACGATGTAGCAGTGGAATAGTATTTGCACCAGAAACCATGAGGGAATCCAGGGTATGGAGATGCCACTCCTAAGACCACTCCTGGTGGGGAGAGGTTGCTGGGACACAGGCATGGAGTGCTCTGCTGCCATCCCTTCTTCTAGGCTCTTAGCAGACAGCCACTCATGCCCACATATCCCTAGAGACTGGTGCCCAAGAACCACCCAGAACAAGTGCATATTCTTCATCTGGAAATAATCTGACTCATGCTTAATGAGTCAGCATTTTAAATACATTTGCCAAGTGTTTCTGATGTCACAAGACCACCACCTGCTGTGGCTGTCCCTCATTGTATTTCCAGATCAGCTTCTCCATTACCCAAGCTCATGGAGGGCTACCCTCTTTGCTTTCTTTCCACTCCTTATGCCTCCATGTGCACACCAAAGGGAATAAGCAGAGGTTGAGATAAGAGCCTCCAGGTATCTGGCACTTTGCTGAGTCCCAGGATTCATAGAAGATAATGCATGTGACTATATCACTTCATGCATGAAACACAGGGGAGAGGATGTTCAGCTGGTGGGAAATGTGTTCAGAATAAGAGACCCTAGGGCTGAGGACATCTGTAGCAGAAGAAATAGTGTACAGAGAATCACAGACAAGCAGCCAGACATTGTAAAGACTGAAGGTAGGAAGTGGTGGCATTCTTGGGGATGCTAAAGTTCCTATGGTCAACCTCCCACAAACATCAGTGGCCTTGGTTGATGCAAATATCAGTGACCCTATTGTCAGTGACCTTGGGATAATAGCTTTGGTATACAGCTCCCTAATGCTTAATTGTCCTGGGCACTTCACAGCTGCCAGACCAACTATTGTGACTAAGATCAATGACATGTCCTAGATACTTGTTCATGGGAAGTTCTGATATGACCAGAAGACTGAGGTCCCTTGTGTCGGGAGGGGCAATGATGAGATGGTTAAGGTACTAAGGTTTATGGGATCCTATAGCTAAAGTCTGAGGTTAAAGCCCAGGAGGCTTTAACTGGCTCAGGATGCACTGGCTTTGATTTACCTGCCATTCTGGTCCCGATTTTAATCTGTGACCAGCTGTGATCCGGAAGTCTCTCTTCCTGGGGTTCATAAGTTCTATTTTGAACCCTATGTAAAGTGTGTAGCACTAACTTCAAAGTTCAATCATGTTAGTTTTGACTCATTATTCTAGAACTACCTCATGATTTTGACTCTGTTACTTCATTTGTTCATGATTCCTCCCCACATTATGCCTAGGGAACCACAAGAGCTGTTTCTCCCCTAAATTTGGAGAAGTATTTGGAAAGTATTATTGAGGAGGGAAGGTTTTGTCAATGAGTCCAAGAGATGTCATGGACCTGACAATCGAGAGTGCTGTCCTAAGGTGCCAGAGTCAGAGGTTCTAGTTATCCCAAGGGTACATTTGGACGATGTGAATAGAAGCGACTGGTCCAGAGAAAGCCGTTGCTCATTGGCTTTGTACAGTGTCTAATATGAGGTAATGCAGCAGCTGGCCCCTGACTACCAAGGGAGTTGGAGAAACAAAAGATGATGATAGGTCTTCCAGGGTTGACCAGGGTCCATGGCACTCTAATAAAATGCCTAAGTATGTTGGAATTACAGGTCAAATGACACTGGAGTCAAGACTCAAAGATGATTCAAATGATTTCTGAAGTCTTCATTTAACCATCTTTAAGGCCTGCAAGTCAGTCACACGGGAACAGAAGCATGGGTGGCATGGATGGAGAGTATTGCAGCATTACACGGTGGGCTTCACTCTAGGGCACCCCTTCTCTTCTCTTCTGTGATCCATAGAAAATATTTGTCAGCTCATTTTTTCTCTGTGTGTCTCTATAATGTTCTAGTCACATTTTAAATTGTATCTGGTATTGTATCACTGCCTGTAAGTAGTTCAAAGCCCCTCTGGTTAACTCTAGTACTAAAACAGCTGTAGCATCACTGTTGCCATGATACCGATGAGCTCAATATCCATATGCATCACCCTCCAATGGCTGGCCATCCTGAGTTCAGCTATTAGCTTCTCTTATCTCCTCCCATGTTTATAGTAACTGGACTCACAGTCTCAGCTCACTCCTACATATCAACTCAACAATTCTGAGGTCTTATCTGGAATTTTTATCCATTGATCTTGCTCTCCTATCCTTTGCCCTTGGTTTTCCCTATTGCTGCTTTCCCAGATTAATGCCAGAGGAAATCCCTGACTCACTCTGTCAACCTTTGTCTCCTGATCCACACAGTAACTCTGTTATATCCAGCCTTTGCCCAACTTCCCCATGTCCGAGTAGCTGAAAGTGGCTGCAGCGAGCCCCCCAAACATGCTCTCTATCTTCAAGCCAGTCTTCAGGCTGTTTAAAATCACTCTCTAGTATCTAATTTGGTTAGAGCCCCAGAAACTACTATAGTGTTTTTTTGTTTGTATCATTAAAATTTCCAGCTCTCTTAGTGCCCACAAAGTGAGACTTTTCTGGGAACTGGTATGAAAGCTCAAGTCTCTGAGAATCATTCTCTTGTCCCAGCTACATCCCCTAGTCCCACAGTCACTGCAAGACCAGTGATTGCTCTTTCTGCCTCACTTGTATTCTGAGATCTCACACCTGCTAACCCTTCAGAAAGCCTTGTCAAGTGAATGCAGATGTAAATGACTAGCAGCCATTGTATTTGCTTCCATCATTTTGTTAATTACACACACACACACACACACACACACACACACATACACGAGAAGGGGGGGCATCTATGCTTGGGAAAGCTCTGGATAGGTTACAGGCAAGTTTGGGCCTTGGTGCTCAGGCCCTCTTTGGAGGAAAGCAAAGTACTGACCCCAGAAAGCAGCTGCTGTCTTGGTGAACCTTGAGGATTCTGGGAATGGAAGGTGAAAAGACTGGGTTGAGCACAGCTTGCTGGTAAGAGTGTTAGTTCTTGCTGCTCACACTAGCAAAGGCAGGCAAAGCCCAGATCTGTCTTCTCTGCTTCCTAGGCAGGAAGGAACCTTTCATCAGGTTTTGGAATCTCTGGAGCCATGTCCTCATCTGTAAACAGAAATGACCCAGTCCCTACAGTGACTAGGGAATGAATAGGCCGGCACATGTTAAACATTCCAAACAGTGCTGGACAGCTCAGTATGATCTACAACGTACTGTGATATGCCTTTCAATGTTACAAGTTTTTGTTTTGTTTTATTTTGCGGTTTTCTTGACCCATTTTAGAGAAGACTGGGGACTGGGCTCGGGACGAAGCTCAGATGGAAAAGGGCTTGTTGTACAAGCATGAAGACCTGAGTCCATCTCTGGCTGGGACAGGTTCATTGCTGGGGCTCACTGGACAGCAAATCTGGCTTCCCCCGGTGACAGAGACCCTGTTTCAGAACACAGCACATCACAAACAGGAAGGTAGGATGGTGCTGAGGAACAACAGCAAGGTTGTCCCCGGCTCCCATACGTACAAGCATGTACATGCTCACACTTGAGTGCACACGTGTACAAATGCTCAGACATATTCATAAGAGACCTTACAGAGATACTCAGGACTATTTGGGCAGGAAGTATCAGAGCTTGGGCTTCCCTGAGGATTTCAGAGTCCCCTCCAGATGACGTTACTCTTATGGAGACTCGCATCCCTCCCCCCATTTCAGCAGACAGCAGCAAATGTTTACCATGCTGTGACTGACCTCAGCCAGAGGCAGACCAGTGTAGAAGCTGCAGCCCAGGGAGAGGAAGTGGCTGTGAGATTGCACACTGTCATCCTGCTGGGTAGAAATGTTCTTCAAGTTCTCCTGGCGCGGATTCTCCTCTGGAAGGGCCAGAGACTATTTTCTCAATGCCAGGACTCTGAGTCAAGATGACAAGGTTGGAAGTGCTGTTGACAGAGTCCAGACCATTGCTTTATGGTGCGAGGGATGACATTTTATTATATGCTCACAAAACCTCATCCAAGTGCGGCTCAATATCCTGTCATGAGGTGCCAAGAGGGCGATCACTGTGTGCTTTCCCTGGGCCAAGGAGAAGGGGTATCCTACCTCAGCACCAATAGCTAACATGGGAAGATCACTCAGAAGAGAGTTCATTTTTTTCTGTAAACTTCTCTCAGCTGATTATTGTGAAGAAGCTACAGGTTTTTCACAGTATTTCTGTGTTTTGTTTGCAAAGCTCGGATTGTCGTGTTAGCTGTATTGAGGATATTCTAAGGGGATCTTGACATGATGGGAAAACTACTATTATTAGTTAGGCGTGACTATAGTGAGCATGACAGCCCTAAGGGGAGGATCATTTCCATAGGCCTCAGTTTCCCCTTTTCTAAAAAAGGGTCTTGGCTCTATTTGAGGTCCATTCACTTGTATTTTATTAGTCCCAAAGTCTGTGAACTGAGGGCTCAGTTGTGGTGATGCTGTGTATAATGGCAAAAATGTAGGAACTAAAATTATGTCACATGAACAGGATCCACCTGTTCTAGAAACTTCTGATTTTGAGATTGCCATTGTTTCCTTGCCCTGAATCAATCCCTAACCCTGAAGCTACAGTCTCCATCTGAGAGTCCACTGTACATGTTGATGTATACTCACTGTATTTCCAGCCACAGGCTGCAGAGTCCCACCATCTGGAACTCACAATGAGACAGTGAAGTAAGGACTGCCCAGAATTCTTTTTATTTCCAGAAATTTACTTCCTAGATTGGTCATTCCCAGACCATAATCTTTGGACAAGTAACATCAATGTTACAATGAGCTTGTGAGAAAGACAAGTTTTCATATGCCTATCCAAACTCACAGAGTCAACAGCTTTAGGGATTTGGTGTTAGTTTTTTTGCATGTGGCTCGTGAATGTAGTCTCAACACCGGGAGTACCACATGAGAGTTTATTAAAGCAGCAGGCAGAGGTGCCGGCAGAAGGAGCAGAGAAAGAGGAAGAGAAAGAGAGAGGGGACTTGTGTGAGCCCTTTCTTTAAGAGGGTGGGTGGGCCCATGTTTGCATAGCCACACCCAGGGGCATGATTGACTCTGTTACATTCCAGGTGAATGCAAGCTTTGTAAATCCTTACATTTTACCCTTTGAGATATATATAAAAGCTGGGTTTATGGCAAGGGAGAAGTCTTATAGTGAGCATGGCCGTCGTGGTGGTCTTTGCTACTTCCTGCTGACACAATGATGGAGAGGTCTTTAGCTCATCTTGCTGGCAGAATTGAAGGATTTGGATCATAGGACCAGGAAGTTTTGTTTCCTAGAGCTCAAAAAAAAAAAAATGGGCTAGTGATAGAGCTTTGAGAGTGACTAAGAGGAAAGGAGTTTGGAAGTAAACTTGAGTTAGCTGTGTGTGTGAATGGTTCTTTTCTTTTGCTAAGGGATTCTATTGTCTGCAGTGATAGAGCTTTGGGAGTGACAGGCTAAGGGGAAAGGAGGGAAGAAAGAAACTTGGAAGTAAACCTTGAGTCAGCTGTGTGAATGGTTCCTTTCTTCTGCTAAGGGAGTCTATTGTCTGCTGCCTGCATGTTAACATCTGCAGATTCTTGCTAAGTCTGGTAAAGAGAAAGGACTAAAGTGTCCTGTATTTTGCCTACCTGGACTCCTGTAGGAGGGTGGGGAATGGTCTTTGTTTTACCTGCAATGCATCCTCAGGGAGTGGCTGCTTCAACTGCAGAGTTGAAAGACCCTTTGTTTACCTGGGTTTCCAAGCAGACTGCCTGGGGCCCTTTGTTTACCACCTTGGCTTCTGCTCTGGCCAGCTGCAAAGGAAGCTTGGAGCTGGTTTTTAAGATTTTGGGTCTCTTGTCTTGCTATTTTGAGGAGGGGGGATAAAAGGTTTAAGATTAGAAAATGAATCCAATGTGGGAAGCCTTCAAGTTTAGCGGCTGTGGGAGTTGTCAGAATTACTCTATATGGTCCCGTCCACTTTGGAGTGAGGGGAGAAGGTCGGTGGCTTGGAGAGGAAAGTAAAACTTGATCTCCAATGTTAACTTGAGGTGGGCAGGATGAATCAGAGCACGGTCTGGGGAGGGAGTCATCTGCAAAATCCCACAAAAGCAATCGCAGGTGATGGAGGAGGGGAGGAAGCAGATTGTCAGGAAGGTAGAACTTACAGGCTGATTGGATAGTAAAAGGAGCAGAGAAACAGTTGGAGCGGCTGGTGAGGCTGGGTTTAGGCAAATGTGATCACTAAATGAAATGAAAGCTCCTACTTTTGCTAAGAAATCTCTTCCCGTCATAGCTGTTGGACAGCTTGGCATAACCAAAAATGACTGAGTAACAAGAATTCCTCTAAAAATACAATTAAGCGGTGGTGTCTGATAAGGTCACATGGATTTGCCTCCTACCCTGACAATCGTAAGGCCTGAAAGAAAGGGTGCACCCCAATACTCCTGCAGAACTGTGTCCATCAGGAAAGAAATGGTCTGGCCAGAAACTTCAATATCCACCCGAGGCTCTCTCTGTGTAATAAGGTTTGCCGGACCGAGAGGGCCTGGGCACCATCATTCATCCTCGGCCAGTCCCAGGACATTATGCACCTCACCCAAGCTTACTGTGTCCCCACCCTTTGATGTAGGGCAGCAGCTGCCTGGCCAGTGGTGTCCATAACACCTAGGACAGTGCCTGGATGGCCTCCATGGATCTGGACATGAGCGACAGTAATGGCCTATGCAGCCACAGTGGATACAAGCACCAGAGTGCTTTTATCTGTTTACCCTGGGAGGCGGTGGTGGAGGGGCTTGGTGGTGGAGGGGCTTGCTTAGGGCTGGCCCGGCCCCCCCCCCACACCAATGTTAGTTTTTTGCACGTGTCACGTGAATGGAATCTCAACACCGAGAGTACCACAGGAGAGTTTATTAAAGCAGCAGGCAGAGGTAGGGGCAGAAGAGAGCAGAGAGAGAAGAAGAGGGAGGGGACTTGTGTGAGCACTTTCTTTAAGAGGGTGAGTGGGCCCATGTTTGCATCGCCACACCCAGGGGCATGATTGACACTGTTACATTCCAGGTGAATGCAAGCTTTGGAAATCCTTACATTTGGGTCATCAGCCTCAGATTTTAAGATATCATGCAAGAAATTGGGGTGCATAGTCAAGCTTGAGACCACTGAACTAGCCTTCTAGGGGCACACTGAACTGATCTGAGTCCTTAAGGGTAGGCCGCTAGAACATGTGTTCAGCCCAGAGCTACAGCTCTCTTGGGACCTCTAACCACAGTTTGGACCATTGTGGTATTTTTTGTTCAATGCCCCAAGCATTGTGGAAACTATCCATTTGTTTGGATGGGAACTAATCCAGTTTAGCACACAATTCCACACGGACCTTCCAGGATTTTCTTCAAATTGTGATGCTTGTTGGGATGTGGATGCCATGAGTAACACTAACAATAAAAATCTCAGTTTGAGCAAAAGCCTTTGCTACCAAATGTCTCTAGAAGAGAACTTTCAAGGATTTAGTCCTCTGTGATATCTCCTCCCTGTGAATCTCTATGCTGAGGCAGAAACCTGATTCCCTGATCTTCTCAGCAGGTAGAGACCATGGGACCATTATCTCAGAAGTACATTCACACTTATTTAGAATAGGTAGGCAGGTGTGACTTCTGCTGGGGGCGGGGGCTGTCCTGGGCCATCCTGACAGAGTCTAGCTCCAGCCTAGAGCCAAATGCTAGATCATAGGCCCCTTCATGAAGATGACATGGGTCATCAGGCTTACCTGGTATTTAGTCCCCTGCCTCCTTTGGGTGTGTGTGTAGATGCATATGTCTAGTGCCAACTAAACAGCTCAGGAAGGAGGTTGGACAGCATTAGACAATGCAGCTGTTAGTTCATTGTAAGAAACTGCCCTAGTGTTATGTCTCTTTCTGAATTATGAAAGACTCACAAATTCTTCAGCATCTCCATTTTCTCATCTATGCAATGGGCACTCTTCTCAGTAGCTTGTTCTGAGAGTAAAATGAGATCACAATGTACTCACTCTGAACGTCTTGTGAATGTCAGGTTTCTGTTGCTCTTACTTCTGGGTCCAAAAGGCAGTTTGTGGGGACTCTGCTTGGAAAAGCTTACCTTATGTGCCCCTGGCTCCAAGTATTGTGCTTGGGTGTTATATGTGGCTTCCTGCCAGGTACTGGAGGCACCGCCTCTTCTAGGACTGTTAGACTTGTATGGCTGCAATGACCAGCCCTGTGTGACAGGTCACCACCTGGAGAGCTGCCCTGCATAGGACAACTTGACAGGCCTTCCCACTTCCCTGCTTCATATTTGGCTTTCTCTCTCATTCTTGCAGCTGTGGTGTTTGGGATTTAGGGCAAGCACTTGGGATTTTTTTCTAATCCCTTTCAAATCCTGCTTGAGCTGCAAAGTCCAGAGAAGGGGGAAGGGAGATTATTCTGCCTGAAGGCAGTGTATTGGTAGATTTTCTTCTGAGCTAAAGAAACAGCTGTAGCTTGTGGTTTTATACAGAAAGTTTGTGGCTGGGGAGATAGCTCTGTTGGTGAAAGTTTTGCTGCAAATGCATGAAAACCTGTTTGGGCTTTCTGCCCTATCCCAGCCCATCAAGCTGGCTAGGGTAACCAAAGTGCTGGGCAGGACCGGTTCGCAGGGACAGTGCACGCAGGTGCGTGTAGAATTTATGGATGACACCAGTCACTCTACCATTAGAAACGTCAAAGGCCCTGTCCGAAAGAGTGATGTGCTCACCCTGTTGGAGTCAGAAAGAGAGGCTCGGAGGTTGCGCTAACCTTGCTGCTGGTCCTGGATATCCACCACTTGGCCCATGATAACCCACAATTATTAAATAAAGTGTTTCTATTGTTTCAAAAAAAAAACCTGTTTGGATTCCCAGCACCCACATAAAAAACTGGGCATTGCTACACATGTCTACAACCCTGGTGGCAAGGGAGATGGGTGGATCCCTGGAGGTGGCTGGCTAGCTACTCTAGGCAATTGATAAACAGTCAGTCCACTTGGTTTAGTAAGAGACCTGTCTCAAAAAGTAAGGTGGGAAGCAACAGAGAAGGCCCTACCTCTGCCTTCTACACACTCACATATACATGCACAAACCCAAACATATGCACACATGTAAAATAAAACTACAGTGAATTTTTTTGACTAAGAGTTCTGTGAGTCAAAACATGGATTTTTTAAAAAATTCTTCATTTTTTGCTGTTAGACAGCCAAGGAGGCACAAGGCATTTGTGATAAGGAAGTGCATGTGTTCATGCAGCTTCTTGCCTCTGGTTCTCTTCTTAAGTCACCAGAGCTCAGTCATAGAGGCTCTTCTTCAAGGACATATTCAGTCCTAATTCCTTGCAAAGGCCTGGCCTCTAGACACCATAGCTACACCAAATTTCTATTCTCTTCAAGCTTCACAAGAGGGATTAAATCTGAACATGTGAGTCTTTAAGGAATGTTCTCAAACACATCCAACAGTAACAGGTTGTGACTTACATTTTCAGAAATTTCAACAGTGGAGTGGGTCATGTACCTGGAGCCTCTGCCAGACTCAAGCTCAATTGACTTTTTTTTCCATGCTGATGATTTAATTCAGGGTTTCATACATGCTAGGCACATGCTCTATCACCAAGCTGTACCTCCAAGTTCTGATTCATTTGATTGCAATCATGCAACTTCCATATAAGAGATATTACATAGTATGCTAAGATAACATGCCACCTGTGACCTGTGTACAGATTTCTGAGTCTGAATTGAAAGATATTTTAGAGTTGACTTTAGAATATTCTCGACTAATTCCAAGCAGTAGTTACTAGTGTTCTAAAGACATTTCTTCTATTACCTGCCACATCCATCCTGCCTAGGGCTTGTTCATAAGCCCCTCCTCACATATTCTTTCAAGCCAAACATTCTGTATTCACAAGGCAGCTATGTCTCATCTGTCCTTAGCCCTTGCTGTCCCAGTATGCTCACTCAATCTCTCTCTCCTCTCTCTTTGTCTCCATCCCTCTTTCTTTCTCTAATTCTCTTTGGAAAAAAAAGATGTGTTTATTTTTATTTTATGTGTATTTTGACTGTATGTATGCCTGTGTGCCATGTGCATACATTGGCCCTTGGAGGCCAGAAGCAAGTGTCAGATCCCCCTGTAATTAGAATTACAAACAGTGTCAGCCTCTGTGTAGGTGATGGGAATTAAACGTGAGTCTTGTGTGAGAACAACCAGTATTCTTTACTGCTCAGGCATCTCTCCAGACCTATTGCTGTTTTCTTAGTCTGTTGTTAGAAACTTAGTTTAACACTTCTTACTCTTTTCCGGTCCTCCTAGCTTAGTCTTCCAGAACAGATTGCAAGCCCTCTTAAGCATTTCCAGTTTCTGCGGTGTCCTGTCAAACTTATGAACCATGCTACAAATAGTAAAATAATTTTGATTCTGATAAAGGGTTTGACTGAAACTGCCCTGGTGACTTTGCAGATTTATCTTGCAAAAGGAAATTCTGTGCATAGCTAGGGGTCATGATCATCCAGTATACACAGATATGCCTGAGAAATTTCCTGGCAAGAAGAAAGCTGAATTTTGGAGGTTCTAAAGGTAACCTTGAATCCCAGGATTTTCCATAAGAGCCTTGGATCCTTACCTGCATTGGATCCTTTCCTCTTTTCACTGTTTTTGGTCAGTCAGGCACAAACTTACATACACTTGGAAAGAGAGAAACTCAACTGAGGAACTGTCTCCATCAGATTGTCCTGTGGGCATGGATGCTGATGATGTAGGAGGGCCCAGCCCACTGTAGGCAGTCCCACAAAAAGTAGCTGAGAAAGCCAGGGATACAAGCCAATAGGTAGCATTTCTCCAGTCTCTGCCTTGGCTTTCCTTGATATTGAACTATAGCCTGTAAGCCAAATGTCACCACAGTACTTTGGGGCCAGTGTTTTATTACAGAAACAGAAAAGAAAATATGAGCACTTCCCCTCTGATACTTGTGATCTCTGCTCTTTCCCCAGAGAGCTCCTGTGAGAATAAGCGGGCAGACCTGGTGTTCATCATTGACAGCTCCCGAAGTGTCAACACACACGACTATGCAAAGGTCAAGGAGTTCATTCTAGATATCCTGCAGTTCTTGGATATTGGTCCTGATGTTACCCGAGTAGGTCTGCTCCAGTACGGCAGCACAGTCAAGAACGAGTTCTCCCTGAAGACCTTTAAGAGGAAGTCTGAGGTGGAGAGAGCTGTCAAGAGGATGCGGCATCTGTCCACAGGCACTATGACAGGGCTGGCCATCCAGTATGCTCTCAACATTGCCTTCTCGGAAGTAGAGGGGGCCCGGCCCTTGCAGGAGAATGTGCCACGCATCATAATGATTGTGACTGATGGGAGGCCTCAGGACTCAGTGGCTGAGGTGGCTGCAAAGGCCCGGGACACAGGCATTCTGATTTTTGCCATTGGTGTAGGTCAGGTGGACCTGAACACACTAAAGGCCATCGGGAGTGAGCCCCACAAGGACCACGTCTTTCTGGTGGCCAATTTCAGCCAGATTGAGTCTTTGACCTCGGTGTTCCAGAACAAGTTATGCAGTAAGTCCTGTGGCTCATTGTCTTTACGGCCTCAGTCTCATAGCCAAGGGCAAAGAGAAATGCGTCATTCTTTGGTGGGTTACACTTTGGCCAAAGGGACAGATGTTAAGCATATAATTACACAAATACAAAAGTAGCCTCAATTGTTAACAGTGTAATGGCAGAAGAATTCAGGGCATGGTGGGACAGAAAATCCCAGGGCCTAATGTTTATAAAGATTTATGTAGAGAGAAGGGTGTGTGTCTGTCTGTCTGTTTGTCTGTCTGTGTGTAGGTGCATGCACATGTGTGGAATTTGGAGGAGTATTTACAGGAATTGGTTCTCTCTACCTTATTATGGGTCCAGGGAATTTAAACTAGGGTCACCAGGTTCATTTGCTTGACAGTCCCAAAGCACATTTAAATTGAAAAGGCAGAATGAATGAGGCTAGAGTGAAGGTCTCCTCCCTCACATTTAGCTGACACATTGGAACTTGTGGGCTGGAGTCGAGGAACAGAAGGCAGAAATCATGAGAGCTTCCCCATGGATTGTGTGGGAGACCAAGGCATTTTTGCTGCATGATGGTGTGAGCAGTGGAATTTTGTTAACTGACCAAAAAAAAAAAAAAAAAAAAATGCATAGGAAGGACTGAGATGTGGGCTTCGAAGACTGATTCTCAGAACAGAGCAAACTGCAAACCTTTGTGATATAGTGCTTAGAGAAAAGGGAACAAGATGTACTTAAAAATATTTCCTCAAGGGGCTGGAGAGATGGCTCAGCGGTTAAGAGCACCGTCTGCTCTTCCAGAGGACCTGAGTTCAGTTCCCAGCACCCACATGGCAGCTAACAACTGTCTGTAGTTCCAATTCCAGGCAAATACCAAGGCAAATAATTAAATAGATAAAAAAGTTAAAAAAAATATTTCTTCAATTCTTTTGATACAAAGTCTCGATAACCCAGACTGATTTCAAATGACCTTGGATCTTTTCTTCTTTTGCTTCTACCTTCCACATGGCTGGATTACAGCTATGTGCCACCATGACACATGGGTTCTGTGGGGGCTGGGGCTGAAGCTGAGAGCTGTCTGTATGCTGAGCAATCATTCTCCAGCATGCAGAATATACTTCTGATGTGTCTGGAAAAAAATATCCCCTTCTAAGAACTAACTTCAAAAAGCAAAGTCTCCATTTTCCCTTGACTCCAGAGTCAACTGATTTACTTAAGAAATCAATGCCATGAAGGAAAAATAACCTTTTTCCTGAGCAATGACAGTTGGAAACCATTCAGAAGTGCCATTTCCCTGGCGCCATGGAGAGACTGCATTATTGTGGTGCACCGTGGGCTACATCTACTGGAAAACTTCAGTCAGTAGAACACACTGCAAATATTTTAAAGGTTTATGACTTTAAGTGACTTCAGCAGAATTTATGTTCTCTCCTTCCTGGAAATATTAAAAAAAGAAATTGGTTCTGTAAGACTCTTGACAGTTTCTTCTGTGACTGGACGATTTTAATGGAAGAGAGCTTTTTATAAGCACTCTGCATTCATCAGCAAATGGAAGGATGAGAGGGTAAGACAGAGGAACTATGCAACATAAATGACCCCCGTGCAACTGGATGTGGACTTGGGTTCAGAGAACCTTTGTCTGTGGGCTTTAGGAATTCAGCAAAATTAAAAGGCTGTTTGGACCCCACCCCCATCATCTTTGTTTAATCTGGAAGCTTTAAGAAAACGCTGGTATTATCTCATTCCTTTGTGAGGCCTGAGAAATGAACCCCCTGGGACTCCTGCTATCCACTTTGCTGAAATACAGCTGCGCTCCAGGCTCTGTACTGCCAGGCTCTCTGAGCAGCTTCATCAACTATCTTGAAAGGCTGAGGAGGCCCCAGAGCCTCTTTACCAACCACAGCTAAAGACCACAGTAACAAACATTCGATGAATGCTTTCCCTAGAGCATTCTCATTTGATGCTCATGAAAACCAGAGAGGCAGGCCGGACACAACCACCCTCCCTTTGTACAGGTTAGCAAGTTTGCTGATTTCAAAGTTCCTACTCAGTTCACCCCTTCACAGGCTAGGAATTATAAATTCGTCTTGTAGGGTTAACCATTTGCTGAGGATAGGATAGCCCCTGGAGGGGAAGCAGCTCTGTAGAACTAGGCCAGACTAGCTGCGTAATGCTGGGCAACCCTTCAGCCTCATCTGTAAGGTGGGGATTCCCAGGCAGGTGAATGTGGGAGCCAATAAATATGCATGAGCCATTGCACCCTGGCACACTCGGGATCCATATGTGGGGTGACAGGCTTCACTCCTGGTCTCAGCCTGGAAGTCAGAAAGTAGTTATGAGCATCTTCAGAACTGCAGAGGACATCTCTGGGTTCTGGTCGTCTGGGTTCCTGAACAGTGACGCAGCCTGATTGTTGATCATGCTGCCCTGTCCTGCTCAGTGCATTCTGTACACTGTCCCATCCCAACTGTGCTACTAGACAGATCTTCTTATTGTGCCCACTCACAAAAGTGGAACTGAGGCTGAGGAGACATAAGCAGTTCACATAGCTCCAGAGAGTCAGAGCCTGAGTGTGTGCTCTCCATACATGAGCCCCAGGATTGGTGGGAGGGTGTTCTCATATCTACACTCTAGTATAGAACAATGTGATAGTAGACACAGTGTCTACTGCATACCTAGGAGAGCTGTCTGGACAAAGAAGTTCACTCGAAAGAGCAGCTGGGTCCAGGAAAGCCTTTAAAATGAAGTAATATGATTAATTGTTAATGTTGATTGTTATCAATATGTACACGTGACTGGAAATGGTTCACATTCTTTTTTTTTAACTTTATTTATTTATTTGCCTTGGTGTTTGCCTGGAACTGGAACTACAGACAGTTGTTAGCTGCCATGTGGGTGCTGGGAATCGAACCCGGGTCCTCTAGAAGAGCAGACGGTGCTCTTAACCGCTGAGCCATCTCTCCAGCCCCGGTTGCACATTCTTATAATCCATGCACTCGAAGCTGAGGGGGCAAGAAGATGGTTCAGAGGGTAAAGACCTTGGCATGGAAGTCTGATACCATGATTTCCATCTCCACAGTTTACACTCAGAAGAAAGCTGGATGCAGTGGTATGATGAGGGGCAGAGCCTGGAGAATGGACAAGAAGCTCCAGGGCCAGCTAACCCAGAGTGTATAGCAGCTCAGTAGGGACAAGATGGAAGGTGAGAGCCTGTAGTCAGAAGTTACTGACACTTCAGGCCATTGGTCTGGACAAAGCTCTCCCACCCGTGGTCCCATAGCCACTCATAAAATAATGACTCAGAGGCCTATATTAATTACGAGCTGTTTGGTCTGTGACTCAGGCTAACCCATTTCTATTAATCTATATATTGCCACATAGGTCTGTGGCTTTACCTGTGTCTCATCACATCTTGCTTCCTTGGGCAGCAGTTTTCAGAGTCTCTTGACTCTACCCTTCTCTGTCTTTATCTCTGCTTGGATTTCCCTCCTGCCTCCAAGCTGCATTGCCATAGGCCAAAAACAGTCCCTTTATTAACCAATGGTAATAAACACATTCACAGCCTACAGAAATACATGTCACGTAAAGAACACACTCCTTAAATGTGCCTCTATATAATGCATTGGGTGTGTGTGTGAGAGAGAGACGGGGTGGGGGGAATGGGAGAGCATGAATGAGTACTCATACACACAGGAAAAATAAAAATATAATAATGTTTGTAAAGACACTGAAATGGAAGGATCTAGAGTTTGAAGTTAGCCCAGGCTACATTGCAAGTCTCAGGCCAACCTGAGCTACAAACAGAAAGCTATCTCAAAGGTGTGTATATTTTATAGCATAATATAATGTATTATATTCCTATGGTCTGGGAATGTGGCCCTGGGTACTGCATAAAACCAAGCCTGCTGGTAGGACCTGCAACCCCAGCACTCAATAGACAGAAGCAGGAAGATGAGGAAGTTCAAGGCCAGCCTTCACGATAACCGATTCTGTATACCACAAAATAAATAAATAAGCATATAAATTTAAAAATCCAAGCCAGGTAGTGGTGACTCATGCCTTTAATCCCAACACTTGGGAGGCAGAGGCAGGAGGATTTTTGAGTTCAAGGCCAGCCTGGTCTATAAAGAGAGTTCCAGGACAGCCACATTGAAAATTCCTTTCTTAAAAAACCAAAATAAATAAATAAAAATAAGGTAAATAAAAACCCAGTCCTGATACTGATTTAGGCTAATAATTTATTCTTTCCTCTGAATAAAAAAAACCTTAATTAAATTTAAACCTGGTACTTTCTAGGGAATGGCTCTAATTGGCTCCCATAGTTCTGTGTCTCGTGGAGGAGGCACACATGTCCTTGTCTCTTCAACAGCACAGCATGGGCCTGTCTTAGAGATGAGAAGGCACAAGGCCCAGATGCACACAGAGGCATTCAGCACTCAGCCATAGGATCTCCACAGATACACTGTTTTTATTTCACTTAGTAAAAAATGTTTGGGATTCTTTGGATTGAAAGTGACAGAAATTCAAGTTGGGTCTAGCGGGAGCCAATCCTGGAGAATAGCTGCATGCCTTCTAGGGAACCTGTTTGAGCATGCTCAACACAACACTCTGAAAGATTAGAAACCACTCTGGCCAACAGGTAAATGTCTAAGTACGCAGAGAAATGGCCATTGGCCCAATGGACAAAGCAAGTAGAGTCCAGGTAGAGCCAACTGACATGATTGCAATCAAAAAGGTTAAGTCAGAGCTCACATGTGAGATCAAATTTCAGGTAGAATTAGTTTTCATCATACAAAGTGATTTTGCTCTGTGCAGTTACTGTGAACACTGAATTAATGAATATGGAATTATTTCTCTTAGGCAGAATATAGGCAAGATTGGCTACAGTGTGCCTCTGGTCACCTGACATTTTTGTCAACTGGTCAATATCTAATCTGTTTGGAGACAACATAGTTAATATTATCATTGACTCACGAACCTTGAGTTCATGGCCAGCAAGGACCCTAACACATTCTTATTGCAGAATATTTAATCACACTGTGAACCCCAAGATTGAGTTATTTACTGGGAAAACCTGTTTGTAGGTATAGTGTGGCTCAGCCCTAGCACATACCTTTAATCAAAGAGATTTCTGCGTGAATATTATAAATGGATTAAAGTCAACCTTAGATCAAGAGGTGGAGCAAGCAACCAATTGACAAGAAAAAAACCATAGAGACTAAAACAGTCAGGACAGATAGAGATGCACAGGAAGCAGAAAAGAGGGACATTGAGTTTGAAGAGATTGTTTTGAGGCAGTAAGAGAGGAGAGGTTTGGGGTGATGATGGAGGAGGAAGGTCAGCCGAGTGCTTTCTCTGCCTCTCTGACCTAGCAGGCTTTCACCTCAGCATCTTGCTCCCAAGTCTTTACTGATAAAATTGAACAATTGAGATTTTGTTCAAAATTACATATTCTAGATTGAAAACTTATTTTAATATATTCCATTTCCCTAGAGGGCATATAATAACTTTTTTTGTACTTAGTTGGTCATTTTAAACAGGAAAATTACCTACAAAACACACAAAAATATAAAAAGTACAATGTGGCCTGGATTAGGAAAACATTTTTTTTTTTTGAAGCAATGCTACGTTGTTTAGCCCAGCTGAGGATGTCCAAATGGGGACACATGGTTATCTCTCAGAAACTCAGTGGATGCCTGTGAAAGCGCTGCATTGATCTGGGGTTACAAGTGCACTTCGGTAATAGGTGAATTCACAAAGATGGAATCTGGGAAGAATGAGGATCAAATGTATATGGCCTCTCATTTTAATATCTTTGAAATTAGAGCAAATTTTGGATCCTGTAAAGTACAGCGCTAGAGTCTATACAGATAAAAATTGTGATTAATGTTGAATGAAAACCCAAGTCTATAGGTAGACAGAGATATAAGTATATAGATGATGTAAAATAAAACACCATGATACTGTGATGGACAGATGGCTCAGCAGTTAGGAGCACTGGCTGCTCTTCCAGAGGACCTTAGTTCAATTCCCAGTACTCCAGGGTAGTTCCCAACCACCTGTGACTCCACTTCTAGAGGATTGGATGCCTTCTTCTGGCCTTTTCAGACAACAGGCGCACATGTGGTACACAGACATGCATACCGGCAAAACACTCATACACATAAAATAACAACAAGCAAAACCAGCCCTCTACTTTTCTCTTGCTATGAAATGGTTAACAGGTATTAAGCATTTCCCAGACACTGAGCCCTGTGCTGACCACTTTATCAAATTAGTTCAATTGACTCTTATGAGGTTGGTGCAATGTTTGTCTTTATTTAATATAAAGAGATTAAATTTTTCTCAGAGTCACAAAAAGGTCACCTAGTTCTGCCTGTTGTAAACATGTTGAACTCAGCCTACAGCTTCTCTTATGTGATTTGTATCCTAACAGGAGCTAAAATACAGTTATGAGCTCAGAACAATATATTCTAAATTGTGCTGTTATAAAAGTTTTATTAACCTATCTCATATATTGCTATCTTAGAGTTTCTATTGCTGTGATAAAACACCATAGCCAAAAGCAGGTTACAACTCTCAGGTTAAGATCTATGACTGAGGGAGTCAGGGCAGGAACCTGAAGGCAGGAACTGAAGCAGGGGCCGTGGAGGATGCTGCTCACTGGCTTGCTCCTCATGACTGCCTCAGCTTCCTTCCTTCCTTCCTTCCGTCCCTCCCTCCCTCCCTCCCCCTCCCCTCCTCTTTCTTCTTTATTGTTGTTTTAAGACAGGGTCTCACTATGTAGCCCTGGCTGTCCTGGAACTCTCTATGTAGACCAGGCTGGCCTCAAACTCACAGAGATCTGCCTGCCTCTGCCTCCTGAGTGCTGAGATTAAAGGTGTGTCTCATACATGACACAGCTTGCTTTCTTACAGCATGACCCACAGAGATAGGCCCTCAGACCACTTAGTCAGAAGAAAATATCCCACAGGCCAATCTGGTGGGGGTGTTTTCTCAGCTGAGGTTTCCTCTTCCCATGTGGCTCTAGAGTGTGTTAGTTTAATTTAAAATTAGCCAGCATGCTTGGCCACGACATTTCTTACCTAGATGTAAACAGGTGTATATTGAAAGTAGTTCTTGGCTGCTGAGGTGGACTACTACTTCCCTAGATACTGGATAAACAAGGTCGCTCTTGAATGTCCCTTTTATTGTATAAGCTTCAGAAAGCTATTTTGTTATTTGGACATCTTTTGTTTATAAGAACACTTATGTAATGTGTTCTGTTAACACCAATGCTTGTTAATTTTAAATATGTTCAAATTGTACTCATATTAAAGTCATAAATTGATATGTTAAAAAACAAAAATTGTTTGTGCTCCAGACAGATTTATGTAAGAATCTATGTGTCTGAAGCTTAGATACCTTCAAAAACTAAATGCAGAAATATTTAAAATTGGGCATTATGAAACATTTAAATGCATTGTTATCCCAAATTTTTTATACTTAATGTGGACTTAAAAGTAGATCCTTCTTACGATTTGTGCTCTTGGGATTGCGGGTTTTTAATACAGCCTTATTTACTCAGCAGCTTTCCCCCACCCCCACTTCTGATTCCAACTGGCATTCTGGAATCTGATGTTTCTGCCTGTCAAATGGTGTCATTAAGTTGAACCTGAAGTTTCTGGATTTGTAGGTCCAAAACCAAACAGATGTCAGCAATTTATGTGGCTGGTGAACACAGTTCCCCTTTCACCTGTGTGGTCCTTTATTTACTTGATGTTGACACATTTATCAGTATCTGTCTTGTCAACTTGAGACAGTGATCCTTGATGCTGGCAGAACTACAGCTTGCTTCTCTTTGGGTTCAGCCTTCTTCATAGGCTCCCAGTGCGCATTTGCTGGATAGAACGAAGCCACAGGGCCGCTGTTCATGTTCTTTGTATTCCTTTGCAGTGGTCCATATGTGCAGCGTCTTGGAACACAGATGTGCCCACTTCTGCATCAACACTCCTGGCTCATACACCTGCAGGTGCAAGCAAGGGTACATCCTCAATGCGGATCAGAAGACGTGCCGAAGTAAGGCCGCTGGGCAGATCTGTCTGTACTGCTTGCTCTTTAGCTAGGTTTGCCTTATTCACCCAGAGTTCCCCAAGGCTGGAAACAGCTTTTGTGTTTCCTGGTAGTCCTCCCCACCCCATCATCATAGTGCCCAAGCCTGCTGCATGGTGCCACCAGACAGTGTGTGAAAGGCTGACATGCACTCTCTCAGAAACAGTCTTTCACCTCTTCACTGCTTCTTGGAGGAAGTGTCTTTCCATCCTGGCTTTATTAGCTGGTCCCTAGGAGCTGCTTCTGTTTTGTCCTCTTCCCAAAGCGTGCTCTTAGGACGGTACTAATCTCAGCTGGGTTATTATGCATACTCCATTTTAGAGGTGTGCAGGATCTGGCCATCAGTAATAGACATCATATTTTTTCCTAATTTAAAAGATGACAAATAGATACAAGGATTTATTTTGCTCTTCTCTGGCCTGGGTCCCTAAACTAGACAATATACTGATATTCGAGCCAGCAGAAGATACCCAGCCCTTCAAGGACAGAATTAACCATACAATGAGTGTATGCCAACCACAAAAAATGGATGAGACCCACGAGGCCTGAACAGACTGGCTGCAAGGATGCAAACGGGTCTGCTAAGTCTGACGTGTCGTTCATGCAGTGCACAGTTGTTATCATGTCGCATGGCTCGCAGTCAAGGGCTGATGAGAACCACTCACACAAATGGCTGGAATTAACAGTTAGTTACAGAGCCAGTTTCCATTTTCCTTCTCACTTTTAGTTTCAACACTGAGTGGTTGATGGAAGGACCTCCCTGTCCTCCTGATATTAAGTCCTATCTGCTTGGCTTTCTGTTCTGGGCATCCAAAGACAAGACAGCTTTGTGCTCATAAGCTCCTCTGTGATTCCAGGACTCAGCAAAGTCATCTTCATCACTGGATTCTCTAACACTTCCTCACAGCAAAACTTTGTCACAGCAAATGCTCAAGGGTTTAATGAAATATACTGATGAGCCAGGGGAGCCTGGGAAGGCTCATCTAGAATCATACCACACTCTTCCGCAAACATCTTGAAAATTTCTTACTCACCCTGTCCTCTTCAGGTCTCTTCAGACATCTTGCCCACACCCTGACAACCTCCCCACCCCCACAATCTGTGTCTCATGACCCATACTTGGCTGGGGTCTGTGATGATGCTAATGCCCATTTTCCATGGGCTGGCTTAACCTGCCAGACAAACTCTGATACCAATTGTGGTGATTTGAAAAGGGAATGGCACTATTAGGAGGTGTGGCCTTGTTAGAGGAAGTGTGTCATTGTGGGGGTGGACTTTGAGGTCAAGCTTCCTTCAGTGTGACAGTCAGTTGACTTCCTGCTGCCTGCAAGATGTAGCACTCTCAGACCCAGCACCACATCTGCCTGCACGCCGCCATGCTCCCCATCATGATGATAACGGATTGAACCTCTAAACTGTAAGTGAGCCACCCCAATTAAATGTTTTCTTTATAAGAGATCTCATGGTTATGGTGTCTCTTCATAGCAATGCAAACCTTAACTAAGACATAAATAAAGAAATAAATCTAAAGAGCTCCCATTTTTTGGTTTCATAAACAGCCTTTGCCAATTCTGCCTGGGCCCAGTGCCCTTGCCTTCAGCCTTGGGGAAGGAAGTGCTGAGCCTCAAGGAGAAAGGAAGGAGCTGAAACAGAGCTTCACCTAGGGCTGCAGCATGGAGGAGCTTGGTGCAAAACCTACTGAGCTTTAAAGAGTTAGGTGAGGGTGTAGGGTGTCCTAGTCCTAGGTAAAGGGTGGAAGGAACTTCAGGAGTGACTCAGAAAGCAACGTCCAGAATCCTCAGAGACTCTGACTCTGCAAGACCGAGCTTCCTCCTCCTCCTCATCCTCCTCCGCCCCCTTTTGGCTTTTCAAGAAGGGTTTCTTGTATAACCCTGGCTGCCCTGAAACTCACTTAACAGACCGGGCTGGCCTTGAACTCAAAGATCCATCTGCCTCTGCCTCCTAAGTGCTAGGATTAAAGATCACTGTCTGGTTCTCCTTGTTCTTTTTTACAAAATGATTTATTTATTTTATTTTATGCATATAGTTCTCTTACCTACATAAATGTTTGTACGTCATATGCATGCAGTATTTGTGGAGGCCATAAAAGGGCACTAGACCCTCTGGAACTGGGTTAGAGGTGGTTGTGAGCTGTATGTGGGTGCTTGGAGCCAAACTTTGACTCCTCTGCAAAAGCAGCAAGTATTCTTAATTTTGAGCCATCTCTTCAGCTTCCACTTCGTCCTCTTCCCAAAAGATTATTGTTGTCTGTAACTACAGGTATATATATCTGAGTCATAGAGGCCAAAGGTATTGTTTCCCCTGTGTGCTACAGTTACAGGGGGTTGTGAACCATCTAATATGTGCTGGGAATTGAACTCAGGTCTTCTGCAAGATCAGTAGGTGCTATTAAACTCTAAATGATCTCTTCAACCTCTTTTCTTTTTTTGAAACATGGTTTTTTCACCATGTGAGTGAAACTGGACCTCTCCATCTTCCTCCTGGGTACTGGGCTTTGCTCCATCCTCCTGAGTACCGGAATTACAGGTCTGCATCGCTGAGTCTGCCTTCAGGTCTGGAGTTTCCGGGAGCTCTGCTCTACTGCTGTTGCCCCTCAAGGTTCTATAACCTTGGGCGACGAGGGCCTGGGAAAAGTGGGAGAGCTAAGGTGTGGCTCAGCCTTGTCCTCTGCCAGCAGTTTCTCTAAGACTGATACTATTGTTGGTTTTTCGCGCATGTTAAGAACCACACCACCAGGTATCACACTAGAGTTTATTAAACTGGGAAGCAGGGAGGGAGGAGAAGCAGAAAAGAAAGAGAATGGCTTCTGAGTGTTTTCTTTTAACAGGGCGGGTGGGACCATATGTACATAGCCACGCCCATATGTACATAGCCTCGCCTGGGGGCGTGGCTTTTGTTTGGTGCTCTCGGGAGAGTGGACAGTGACACCCACGCTGGGTAGCTGCTTGGTAGCCACTGGCATGTCAAGAATGCTTACAACTATCACCTTCAGCGCCAGAGACAAATGCACACACTTGGTCTTGTCAGAGGAAATCCAACTGGCTGAAGTGCATTTCTTAAATGGAGTTTGTGAGACAAACGTAGCCACTGTAGTCCTTAGGTTTCAGTTTGGATCCGGACATTAGAATCTTCTGACTGTGACTTCCTCAACCGTGCCTGGTTATTTAAACTCTTTGACCCTCAATTTCACTTCCGGAATGAAACCGATGGTCACAAGTTGGAACCTACCTCTTTGGTAGATCGGTGTTATCCCCTGTGCACAGTATCTGAGATAACAGAAGCTGTGCCAAGGCAAAGCTGAGCACCAGTGATCCCTGTTTACACCCTGCCTTCCTGTGGATACCAGTACAACTTGCCCAGGCCTGGGGTGAAATGACCTTGCCGCTCACCACAGCCAGTGCAGACCTTGCCCAGCTCAGAGCTCAGATCGTGAGCAAGTGTTCAGCCTGTGTCAGGAGCTCCCTGTGAGCTTTGTCTGTTGCCTTGTGTAACTGTGGTATCTCTGCCTTCAGCACTGGAATTACAGATGCTCACCAACATGCTGCATTGTGCCTGGATGCTGGGCATCTAGACTGAGATCTCACTCTAATCCAGCAAACAGTTTATCCACTGAGCCATATCCCTGGCCTAAGATGAAAACGTCTTTACAAAAGTTTAGCAAGTAGGACCCAACCATACTATATATAAGAGAAAACTATCAGGCTGCAGAGATGGCTCAATGGTTAAGAGTACTGACTGTTCTTCCGGAGGACCTGAGGTCGATTCCCAGCATCCACATGGCAGCTAACAACTGTCTGTAAGAATTGCAGACAGTGAAGGGGAGGGGTCTTTTCCTCCTAAAGGTGGCTTCATGTACGATGATGTCAGGATGATGGGCAGGCCAGGCTGCATGAAGTAGGTCTGAATTCTAACACCTATATAAGTGGCAGAATGTATTTATCATGGATTAGAATATTCAGTATGAGTAAGATGTTAATTCTTTCTAAATTAATGTACAAATTCAAATTGATTCCCATCAGGACCCTTGTCAACTTATCTTTCTAGAAATATACTTGGTTTCAGTGTTTATGCAAAACTTAATAAACGCAAGAGTCAAACGGTCTGCTGTCATTTTTCCTGACAGTCACAGTTCATGAAGTCCCCAGGACACTGAATTACCAAATAGTAAGTCTTTGGTCCTAGGAGAAAGGTCGAGTCAGAGTCCTGTAAACTCCTCATCAGTCACTTCTCAGTAAATGCATGGCCTTGCTTTGTCAGCTTCTCTCCTCCTCTTCTTCCTCCTCCTCTCCTTCCTCCTCCTCTTCTTCCTCCTCCTCTTCTTCCTCCTCCTCTCCTTCCTCCTCCTTTCCTCCCTTCCTCCTCTCCTTCCTCCCTTCCTCCTCCTCTTCCTTCCTTCCTCCTCTCCTTCCTCCTCCTCTTCTTCCTCCCTTCCTCCTCCCCTCCCTTCCTTCCTTCCTTCCTCAATTGAGAGCAAATGTTTTGAGGAACTCAGTATTTTGTGAATGGTAGAAAATAACAAAATATTGATTTGGAGATATAAGTAAATTTTTAGCAAGTAAGCAAATTCACAAATATGCAATCTGTGAATAAAGTGCATTTGATTAAAAATTTGAAAAAGATAAACAAAATTGTAGGTTTAAAGCTACCTGATTTCAAGATTATTTACAAAGCAGAATATAATCAAAACAATATAATACAATCAAAACTAATCTTTATTTTATTTTACCGTGCAACAAAACCTTTATTTTAAGGTAATATAATCTTGATGTAAAGATAAACACTTAGGCAATTAGAACAGAATATACAGTACATAAGTAATTCTTGACACATATGATGAAATTGTTTTTGAGAAGAGCATGAAAGCAACCCAATGATGAAAGAATACATTTTTTAAAGTTACAACAAAAAATTGGATATACACACACATATATATGTATATAATAGCTTGACATTACCACATACCAAGCAATTTAAAGTGGATTTCAAGACAAACATTAGAATAAATACTATTAAATATCCAGGTATAAATACAGGAAAATCTTGGTAACCCTAGATTTGGCAAGAATTTAAGAAATTGAAATAAAAGTGTCAGTAAACTATCAAAATTAAAACATCTAATCTTTGCAGAATTATAGTGCTACCAAAAAGAAAAGGCAAACTAGACCAGCATAAAATACTTTCAAAACATCCAACAGAGAATTTCAGAATACGTAAAGCAGACAAAACAACCCAATAAAAACAGACAAAAGATTTGAGTAGACACTAAACCAAAGAACTGGTGGTGTAGCTCAGTGGTAGAATGTTTGTACAGTGTGTGTAAGACTCTGGCTTCAATCCGACCACTGACCATAAAATGAAGAAGGCATATGGATGATGGAGAAATCCATGAAAGGATGCTTAGTACTAGCTAGTAGGAAAATGCAAACTCAAACCACAGTGAGGTAACACTACATACTCACTAGATTAAATAAATTTTTAAAAGATCTTATTTTTATTTGTGTGTGTGTGTGTGCATACCCTTGGAGATCAGAAAAGGGTGTCAGAGCCCCTAAAACTGGAATTACAGACGGTTGTAAGTCACCCAACATGAGTGACTCAGGTTCTCTGGAAGAACAACAGGCACTTTTAACTGCTGAGCCATCTCTCCAGCCCTAGAATTTAAAGAGAGACTGACACAGTCAAAACCTGGAATATGTTATATACTTAATAAAACCAGTTTGGATATGTGGTGATATGCTATATATTTAATAACCAGTCTGGAATATCAGAGGACAGAGCCATCTGTTCCAGCCTTTTTTGGGTTTTGGTTTTTTTTTGAGACAGGGTTTTCTGTGTAACAGTACTGACCATCCTGGAGCTTGCTTTGTAGTCCAGGCTGGCCTTGAACTCACAGAGATCCTCTGCCTTTTCCTCCCAAGTGCTGGGACTAATGGTGTGTGCTACCACTGCCTGGCTGTTTGGCCTTGTTCTCACAGAGATCCTCTGGATCTCCATGCTGGGATTCAAAGTATGAGTTACCACTGCTCTGTTATGCTTTGAACTACTAAGATCCAGAACTATCTCTGCCTCCCAAGTGATGGGATTAATAGCATGACCCTCCTGGATTGATTGTGGGTGGATCTCTTCTCTGATATTCCAGACTGGTTTTATTAAATATATAATATGTCACATCATACACTATATCTTACTTTTCTAATGCTGTGATAAAACACCACACACAAGGCAATTTATTGGGGGCTTACTGTTTCAGAGGGTAAGTTAAGAGTCCATGGCCATGGTGTTGGGGAGCCTGACAGCAAACAGGCAGGCATGACAATGGAGCAGGAGCTGAGAGCTCATATTTTGATCCACAAGCAAGAGGCAGAGAGAAGTAACTGGGGACAGCATGAGCTTTTCAAACCTCAAAGCCAGCTCCCAATGACACACCTCCTCCAACAAGGCCACACCTCCTAATCCTTCCTAAACAGTCCCACCAACTGGAGACCAAGCATTCAAATTTATGAATCTATGGAATCCATTCTCATTCAGACCACCATATATTGCTGGTAAGAATGTGTAATGTTCCATTTTGGGAATTATTTTAGCATTTTTTTTTTGCTAGCTTAGATGTGTACCTAATGTGACCCTATCATTCCACTTTAATATTTACCCCCAAAAAAGTTATGTCTTAAGATTTGGACACAAATGTTGACACCCACTTTTCTTTTAATAATCCTACACTGGCCACAATTCACTTATTCTTCATTGGGTGAATGTACAACGCATTATACTCAAGCATACATTGTAATACTGCATAGCAATGAGGAATGAATTCCACAGGCAGCAGCCAGTGTATCTCAATATAGCCCTAATTACGTGAAAGTAACTAGATATTAAATGAAATACTTGCTGTGTAATTCTATAGAATTTTAGAAAATGTCAAAAGAGGGTACCAGATCTCATTACAGGTGGTTGTGAGCCACCATGTGGTTGCTGGGAATTGAACTCAGGACCTCTGGAATAGCAATCAGTACTTTTAAATGGCATCTAATCTATACTGACAGGGGGCAGATCAGTATTTGCCCTGGGACCAAAAGGAGGGGATGCAGGATGAATAAAGAACTTTGGAGGTGGATTATGTTTGCTGTCTTGATTGTACTGATAATGTGTAGATATAACCAGTTTCTCAATTTATACTCTTTATTATTTTTTTTAGATGAGTTTCTTCCTATATAGCCCAGTCTCTTCTCATATGCACAGTTCTTCTGCCTCAGCCTCCAGAGTACTGGGATAAACTTCCACAGTTGTTGGAAATTGTAGTTTATGTAATTTGTTTATACTGACTTCAACTCAATAAAGCCAGCATCTGTAGTCAGGTACTCAGACAAAATGCTACACTGAAGAGAGACCATAGGAAGAGCCTTGGGACTAGGCTGGATTGCTTACGTGGAAAGACTTACTTGAGGTACTAAGGGGGTCAGAGAAGGAATGTGCAGGCTGGGACAGGAGGGAGCAGCTGTAAACTCAAATTGAGTTCCAACCGTGTCTTTGACTTTGAACATGTGTGTCAAGGGCAAAGTTGCAAGTAGTCCTGCATATTAAAATCACAGTTGGATCTGACAGTTACTGTATGTTCTGCGCTGAAGGTAGATGACTCAAATATGTCATTCATTTATTCATTCCCTGGGTCTCCTTTCTGTGGGCAGGCACTCTTACTGGACATTTCTCTTTTATGCCCCACATGCAGCACAGGATATGATTCTGATCAGTGTGCATTCCCTATGCCTAAGAATTATCTAGACTCTAGCAACAGTTTGTCCCAAGGAGGTCTTTATTACATGAAATAGGATGAGTAATAGTATTGAGACTGATTGATTTCTTCATAGAAGAAACATGGTTTTTTGTGAGCAAACTATGGAGCCCAGGAGCTAAACCACCCAAGTACCTAGAGAATAAAGATTATCACTAAAGGGAAAGCCTGGGCTGCATATGCTTGTTGGTGGGTATTGACTTTTAAAATTGAGAGAATCCTAGAGGAAGGAGAGGGTTCAGGGAAGGTGAAGGTCAGAGAGTGAGTGATGGAGCAGTTCACAGGCATGGGAAGGGACCAGTATAGAAAAATAAACATGACAGATGGACACACACACACACACACACACGCACACACGCGAGCACACCCTGCAGTCAGGCAGAAAGAACATCTGCAGTCAGCCAGACATGAACCTGTCTTCTGCTTAGGACACCTGGATATGCTCAGAACATGTGCCAAGAAGTATAAGTCCTGCTGCCCAGCTTCCTGATCCTGGCTGCTGAGCCTATAGTTTAGAGCTTGCCATGCCTTTTGCCTCTGGCTGTCTCAGGGCACAGTTGAAAACTGAAGACATCTGAGGCAAAAAAAAAAAAAAAAAAAAAAAAAAAAAAAATGGGAGAATTGAACTGACTAAACATAAAGCAATACTAGCTTTGGAAGAATTCCAAAATGAGGAGATGAGCCTGAACCTCATGCTACTTCTCTGTATTTCAATCTCCACAGGCACCAGACTGGGCTTCCACAAGAGTGGTCCCCAGGATGAGAACATGGCTGTCTAGGCAGCTTGTTGGAAATGCAGGTTCCCTGCCCTGGCTAGACCCGAGTTAGGGCCTCCCACAGGACCCACAAACCACCTGTGGATTCTAATATCCATTCCATTATGAAGCCTTTTGGCCTTCTTTGGGAAGTCCCGAATGTGTGTGTGTATCAAGACCCATAATGATGTGATAATTTTGGAAATTGAAAAGTACTGTTTTCACATGATGGGAGTATTATTTCATTGATTACTTCAGTTGGGGTCTTTATTTTCTTTAATGTATATGTATGTTGCCTATAGCTATGTCTGTGTATCACTTTGTGTACTTGGTGCCTGTGGAGGCCCAAAGTCTCCTGGAACTGGGGTTATAGCTGTTTGTGAGCCACCATGGGGATGCTGGGACATAGTAAGAAGTTTCTAGCCCATCTAGCCCTGAGGTCCAGAACAGCCCTCAACCCAGCTGCCACTTAGCCCCAAGTAATCACAAAAGGCTTATATTAATTACAAACTGTTTGGCTTATGACTTAGGCTCATTATCAGCTAGCCTTTACAACTTAACTCAGCCCATTTATATTAATCTGTCTTGCCACGTGGCTCATAGCTTACCTGTACTCCATTACATCTTGCTTCTTGGGAGGCTGGATCGAGTTTCTCATGACTCCCCTCTCCTTCCCCTTTATCTATGCTTGGATTTCCTGCCTGGCTATAAGCTGCTTTGCCATAGACCAAAACAATTCCTTTATTATCGAGTGATAATTCACAGAATACAGAAAGCACTGGCTGTTCTTTAATCTCTGAGCCATCTCTCTAGGCCTTGGGTTTTAGTATTTTGTTTTAGAAACCTCCCATAATCCTCACTTTCCTTACCCCAAAGAAACCCAAAAATTGTGCAAGTGAATAGGACAATTGGTTCAATGATTGGAAGGAAGGAGCAGGCCCAGCCAGGGCTTGCGGAGAGGGCAGCTTTGTTTTCTCTGGGACTTTGGGTTCATTTTGTTTCTTTTAGCAGAGATTCGCAAGGCTGATGACTCACATTTACTGTTGAGTCTTAAAATCCAAACTGCAGCTGTTAAAATAAGATTAGTGCTTTCAGGCAAGCTGAAAGAAGGGGGATGGCCCCTCAAAATGTGGGCTTGGGTTTGGCTTGGCTTTTGTAGACCTCTAACCCAAGGGTGAGTTTTTTGGGTTAGGCAGGCAGAGTCTCAAGTGAGGCCAGTAGAGTGAAATAACTCCTCTCTCTTGCTGTGGTGAACAGTTTCTGATGTCTGCATCTTGGGTTAAATAATAGAAAGAACTATTTTTAAAAACCACTAGCATGCCTGCCTTACTGAAGCTCTTCACTTGCTTTAACTGCAAAGGAGAAATCAAGCTGCGGTCGGTGTTGATAGCAAGCGCTGTGGTTTGTCTAACGTTCTAAAACATCTATAAAAGCCCTTTGATTAAATCCTGGGTGGTGTTAGCCAAGCAGCCACAGTCTCTGCCTCAGGCTCCCCTCCTCCAACTAAGCAGTCTGGGCTGGGACCCAGCACGAAGATCTGGATATGAATGAAGGGGAACTTAAATCAGGGTGCATGTGACCCTCTGAGGAGACTCCATGGATGGATTGCAGCACAGCCTTACTAATTGATTTCACCTGCACTTGCAGTCAGCCATTCTAGTAAATTCTCTAGGACCAATGAGAGACAAGCTAGTTTTGCTGACTGAAGCTGTGTGCTAATAATTGCCCCCTGGCAAGGTGGAGCTTGAATTTGGCCAGATCATTTATTATAAGCTTCATAATGCCAATGTTGCTGTATCTGATCAATTTAGCAAACCAAACTTAGCCAAAGATACTTTTAAGATATTTTGTAAATGTAATATCCATGCCTGAATCGTCCCTAAGTACCCAATAAAATAAAGCTGTTTTATGAAATTGTAACTTGGGCAAATCTTGTTTTTAAGGTCATGCAGACCTTTCTCTTAAGACAGGAAATGAGGCGTTTATTACACCCACTCTGGGGTGTGTACTTCTCCATCCATTGTTACCTCCTTTCCCTCTGCCCAGACGGTGCTATCTACACTCCGTTATTTCACATCTTCATGAAAGCTGTTTCTTTTTTTTTTTTTTTAACTTTATTTATTTACTTATTTATTTGCCTTGGTGTTTGCCTGGAACTGAAACTACAGACAGTTGTTAGCTGCCATGTGGGTGCTGGGAATCGAACCCGGGTCCTCTGGAAGAGCAGACGGTGCTCTTAACCGCTGAGCCATCTCTCCAGCCCCGAAAGCTGTTTCTTGAAGATCATTTGCTGAAGTCCCCCAGCCCTAGGCCTCACCTTACTTTCCTGAAAAAACATAACTGCCATGCTCCAGTGGTGACTCCCACATGACTCTGTGTCCATGTCATGTCTTCAGAGATTTACACAAAGTCACCTCAGCAAAACTACCTTTTTTCATCACATTGTTTAAAGGGATGTCCTTAAACATCCCGACTTCCTAACAAGGTCATGTTGTTGGTCCCTCATCAGTGATGTGCTTTCTAGGCAGAAAGGCTCTGGCTTGTAGAGTCTGCCAATTTCCCTGGTGTAAACACTCCCACCAGGCCATTTCAAGCTACCAGTGTAGCTCCTTGGGAGGCAGAGTTGGGAAGAAATGTCTGTCAGCTCTTCTGGGTGCTCTGACTTCAACACATCAATGAATTCCTTACTAGATTGTGATGGTAGGATATTTCTTTTTTTTTTCTTAATCTGTTTGATTCATTATTGATTTCCTTATGCAATGAAAAATTTTCTAGATGAACAAGTAAACTAATTCTGTCATTCACATATATGCCAGGTAGTATGCTAGATAGTTGAGCTGAGTTACAGGAACACTCATGAGGACATGTCTGCCCTGTGTGACAGGCAGGATGGGTTTGTGTCACTTACAATGGAGGGAAACTGCAAAGAAAGATTTAACAAATGACAACTGAAGTCCCTTTGGAAATATACTTTAAGATATACTTTAAGATATGTCCTACAGGAAACATAAGAATTAGGTAGGCAAAAAGAGGCCAGAAGGGGTGTGAACATTTGAGGTAAGAAAAATGGCACATTCAGAAGACCTGGGGCAAGAGGAAGCTTGATTTTTGAGGCTACAGATGCAGAGACAATCGAGCAGTGTGAGCTAAGACTGGAGAGGAGCTGGGTGATTGATTGGCACTCTGCCTCCCATCAGTTTGGCTGTCATGCTAGAGCAGCAGGAACCCATTAAGCATGCTAAGCAGAGAAGAACCACTAGCATTGTTCTGGCAGGCTGAACAGACCTAGAAGACCAGGTGAGAGATTATCATGATTGCTGAGCTGACCCTGGATCCTCTTGGCAAGAGAGGTAAGGAACAGTAGCAGAGTCTTGGAGTTTCTATTGTTATGAAGAGACACCATGACCATAACAACTCTTATAAAGAAAAACATTTAATTGGGGCTGGCTTACAGTTCGAGATTTAGTCCATTATCATGGAGGGAAACATAGAGTCGACATGGTGCTGGAAAAGGGTCCACAAGCAGCAGGAGTGTCAGTAGCTTGAGCATAGGAGACCTTGAAGCCCGCCCCCACAGTGACACACTTCCTGCAACAAGGCCACACCTCCTAATAGGGCCACTCCCTATGGAGGCCATTTTCTTTTCAACACCAGATGTACCAAAGAGCTGACTGGATCTGAAGGACACAGAAGAAGCAGACACTCATGACTTCCAAGTTTCTGTAACATCCTCTGCTAATCTGAAAGGGAAATTAAAGATCAAACTCATGGTTTGGTCCAAACACCAAGGGAATGCTCACACTCCTGAGTGTTGGTTCAGTGTTTCACTGAGTTTATAGCCCAGGTAAGAAGAAATTAAAACACCCAAAAAGTCTGTGTTTGTGTGACATATATGTGGATTTATTCATCTATCCACCAGTTCTCGTTGAGCATTTCCAATGTGTCAGGGCCTGTAATGAGCACCAGGCATGATACAGATTCCCGATCTATCATGATAGCTTTTCTAGTATTTGAAACTAGAGACTGGTGCCTATGTGTTCTTGTCCTCAGGACAGGGGTGTGTTTTGCTGAGGATGAGGAGAGCATGGAAATGTTTCATTTTTATGTCTCTCAGCTTCTCATCTCTGTTAGAAGAAAGGGCTTAGGGGAGTTAGGAACATTTTGTTGGAAGGCAGGGCATGTGGATATTTGTCTGTCTCTTCAGCCATGAGCATTTATGAAACACATCCACAGGGCCAGGGGATGGCTCAGGAGGCTCTGAGGGAGCAGGTGATACCAACCAGTTTGTGCTCTGCTGGGTAGGCAGATGTGTGGCCAGCCTTTCCAGAGGAGGCAGAAGGCCGTGCCAGGATATCACAGCCTCTCTCATGCCCCTGAGCGGTTCTGTCACCCTTCAGTGAAGTCCATCCAGGCTGTGAAGAAGGAAAACAAAAAGTTGTTTTTCAAAATCATAAAAAATTGTCCAAAAACATCTGCACTTTTTTCAAATGGAAGTGATCACTGCCAGGAAAACAAGAAGTCATTTTGTTAGAACTCAGTTTCCATTTATTCTTTTTGTCTTTGTTTAATTAGATTAATCCTTCAATGGTCTCCCTTGGGTCAGGACAAATCACTTATGACCATAAATCCCGACATTCTAAAAACAGTATGAAAGAAAAGGCCACAAAGAGTCAACTGGCAAGCTCTCTCCGTGGGACAGTGCTTTGGAATGAGACCTATAATCCTTCCTGGCCTACACGTCCTTCATGCATGTGTCTGGAGAGGAGACAGAGTGGAAGGCATCACCCGAGACTTGCTGCACAGAGAAAGCTAAGCCTTGGGATCACAGGCCTCCCCTCAAAGGATCATGGGAATTTCTGTCCATAGGGTTCTTTCCTGCTACACTCCAGGAACTTGGAGAATGTTTAGCAAACACTACTGCCAAAATCCTATCCCTGGCCAGTCTGGGTTAACGGAGGCGGTGTGACTTGGTGTAGGGCAGAGTATGGGGCATGTATGTGCGTGCCTGTGCGTGTATGCCAGAGGCTAACCTCGGGTGCTGTTCACAGGAGCTATCCACCCCCTCCCCTCCCCTCCTTTCTTCCCTTCCTGGGGGAACAGAGCTTACCAGTCTGGCTAGGCTGGCTGACTGGCGTGCCCAGTGATGGGCACACAGACACCACATACGTGGCTTTTTACATTGCTTGGCATTGAACTCAGCAGGTCCTCAAGCTTACATGGCAGGCGCGTCCCTGTCTGAGCGACTCAGAGCCCTAACGTGGACCGTGAGAGACACTCCCATGATCCACTATAGAATAATAAAAGAAATGCCTCAGAGTAGTGAAGGAATAAGAAACTTTCTTATCTGAGGATAATTAAGAATAAATCTCTATCTTACTGACTGATAAAATAAGGAAACACATCTTCTGATTGATGGTAACTTTCCCTTTTACTTCTTCAAAATGATCTCTGACTTTCTGTCTCCATTCAGCTACATATCTCCACATTGCTACATTCTTTTTTTTTTTAACTTTATTTATTTATTTGCCTTGGTGTTTGCCTGGAACTGGAACTACAGACAGTTGTTAGCTGCCATGTGGGCGCTGGGAATCGAACCCGGGTCCTCTGGAAGAGCAGACTGTGCTCTTAACCGCTGAGCCATCTCTCCAGCCCCACATTGCTACATTCTATACATACTACATATCTTACTTTACATGCATACAGCCATCAACTCTATACACAGTTACATCCATTTTCATGCCTTCACATCTTCCTTTTACATACATTTGTCCTCTATATCTCCTTTTATACAGTTTCATCTTCCTTGTCTCCACACAGTTACAAATCTCCAAACAGCCATGGCTATTCATCTCTTATACATAGCTCTCTCACCATATAACATTTTACATTGTTCTTATACAGCCTTTTGTATAGTTTCTGTACATAGCACAGTTCTTTCACATAGCTTTATCTCTCACACATATATGATTCTTCTACATCATTCACTCAGTTTTTGCTCACTCGGTCTCTCACACATTCATTCTCTCACCCTCTCTTCCTTTCTCATTATCTCTCCCCCCTCACATACACACTTCAGCCCTGCACTGATGGTGCTCCCCACACATACACTCTCATTCATACACACTCGTTCCTCCTTCTCTTTCCCTCTACATTGCCACTGCTTCCTACTTCCTTAGCCAAACTCTGGACAATTATATGATACATTTTCAGGGTCCAACCCATTCTCATAACACATAAAGTCAGAGTTTTTCTCAAGCTAGTAAGGTCACAAAGACTGGCCAGTATAAATGCTTGGCTTTGCATATAACTTTTTCCCAGACAGAGAATAACATTGAAATTTAAGACATAACAATAACAGTGCCAGGTGGAGCCTTGAGTGGTCAGGGAACATGTAGAAAGTCAACTATTGCAATGAGGAGGGCGGGGGAAGTATGTCTTAAAACAGCTTGGCCTTGATTTAGCAATAAACAACACCTTGGGATTAGTCTTTGTATATTTTCTGCAGGAAAATTCTGCAAATTGAATTTGTTCTGAAGTCTGAAATTAGCTGTCTTTGAAACTTTTACTTTCCTGTGTCAGTAAAGAAGAATATTCTGGTATTATTTCTGTATATCAGAAATCAATTTTCTTGACTATCCACAACTATAAATGTGCCCAAAGATGTAAAACACACCACCAATGGGCTGTGGAAAGAGCCCCACATTATTAGGGAGGCATAGCAGTGGCACCCAAGTAAGTTACAGACAGAAAATGACTGGTCACCAATAGTCAGTGACCCCATGGCTCCACCAGGTGTGGCTCCCCATCAGGGATTATACATCTGGTGAGTTGATTTGTTAAACACTAGTTGTTACTGCTGTAAACTCCCAATGGCCCTTGGCAAACCCCAACATCAGTGTTTTTGAAAGGGCTCCAAAAAGTTCTAATAGCCAGTTGGGTTAAAACTCTTCTGCCTTGATAGACAGGGCCACCACAGTAATTCCTTGGACTTTGCAGAGTCCTGACCCATCTAGAAAGAAATCAGCATTTCCTCACCATCCGCTGTGTCTGTTCTATAGGGGGACAGTCTAACTAACCACACAGTACCTCCGGGGCCTGCTCTGCTGCTTTAAAAGCTGGACTCGATCTGTCAACCAGGCTGGCCTTGAACTCATAGACATCTACCTGCCTCTGCCTCCCAAGTGCTGGGATCAATAGGATTAAAGGCATGTACTACCACTGCCTGGCAATAAAAGATATTTTAACAAGGAAGAATTATGAGGCTGGAGAGACACCTGAACCACTAAGAGGGTCCTGCAGAGGACCTGAGTTCAGTTCCTAGCACTATGTCAGGGAGCTCATAATGGCCTATAACTCCAGATGCAGACGATTGAAACCCTCTGTGGGGAGCTATGCTTGTGAGCACAAACAGACACACATGGGTAAGAGTAAAGTCACCCTTTGTTTTTTTTTTTATTTAATAAAACAAAGATTTTACTTGGAAAGAAATATATCAACTTTTTTTCTTTCAAACATCTCTAGATTATAAGTAGTAAAGCCAAATTTTGAACCTAGCACAAGCATTTCCAATTCTAAGTGGTCACCATGGAAACGGCAGGTCCTTGCTGCTTGTGCAGCTAATCGTTTAGCTTCATGAAGGACACATCATCAGCTAAGCTTAAAACAGGTTATTCCTGGATCTGGGGATTACCTCTCTTTTTAAAAAATATTTCTAAGTTATTAGTGTAATGTCTTTTAATACCCTCCACTGTTTCCCTTCCCCCACCCCTCTCCACCTTCCCCTCCTCCCCCATCCCACCCTCCAAAATCAGTCTTTGTTTAAGCAATATGGACATTTTTTTCTTTTAAGTATCAATGAGAGTCAGGGACTGCCAGAGCTTTCTGGATAACTAAGTTGTATCACATTTGATGCTGTAACACTTTCTAACCAAAGGAATTTCGCTCTAATATGTTCAGTCTCACTAATGCTCTCTGGCTTTCTCTGCTTTTAATGCAGGCTTGTGGGAGGCTGAGTCAGTGGTGGGTTGAAGGTGCCTTAAACTTTTCCATACTCTTACATATTCCTACACCATGGCAAGAGATGGCTATACACACAAAATCCCACAATGCATAGGTAATTGGCTAGTTCAGCACTCTGTGGGTATGTGGTGATTCACAGCAGACCATGAACAGTCTTCCCTAGCTCCTCTCGTGACATTTGGCTTCTCCATTTCCTTGCCCATTATGGGAATGAATAAGTAGAGTGCACAGAGAACTGTCAAAGACCTCTCCTGTGGTCACATAGGTAGAGGAAAGGTAGACGGGACCTAGGGATGGAGGTTGTGCTGTGAACTTGCTGTGTGCCTTAGTCAAGGTTCTATTGCTGTGAAGAGACACCATGACCACGGCAACTCTTAAAAAGGAAATCATTCATTGGAGCTGGCTTACAGTTTAGAAGTTAGTCCATTATTGTCATGGTGGGAAGCATGGTGACAAAGTGCTGGAGAAGAAGCTGAAGGTTCTTCATCTGGATTGGCAGGCAGCAGGAAGAGAGAGCCCTAGGCCTGGTGTGAGCATCTGAAACCCCAAAGCTCACCCCAGTGATAACACTTCCTTTAACAAGGCCATGCCCCATAATATGCCACTCCCTATGGCCAAGCATTCAAATCTATTAGACCTATGGGGGTTATTCTTATCCAAACCACCACACCCTGTTTCCAGCAGAGTGGTGAGTCTGTAGCTCCCTTGGCTCTCTTATCTGCACTATGTCAAAGGCTGTGCAAAACAAAGTCATCTCCTATACCCTGGTGAAGCTGTGTTTGCCCGAAGGTTAGGAGTGGGATGCTTTATGGAGCAAGTAGAAACTCTTCTAACAACTGAGCTCTCATGAGCCCTCATGATATAAATAATTGATATTAATTAAAATTATTTAGTGAATTCCCATATAATTCCAACTTTGAAAACAGTTTCATCTGCAGGGCAATAGTAGCACACTTTTAATCCCAGTATTTAGGAGACAGAAGCAAACAGATATCTGTGTTCAGAGCCAGCCTGGTCTACAGAGGGATTTCCAGGACAGCCAGAGCTGTTACACAGAGAAACCCTGTCTGGAAAAACCAAAACAACAGAGAGAGAATGTTTTTATCAGCACTACAATACATACAGTATCAGCAGTGGTGGCTCTGCGTAGTAGGACTACAGGCAAATTTTCCTTATATGTATTTTTGCCCCTCAATTTTCTACAATGATAATATATTGAAATGTGTAATGTGATTTAAAGCTACTGTAGTAAATGCTATAGAGTTGAGTTGCCTTGGGCCAGGAGCATTTCTCTTCCAGAGCTATTGCTAATGGTGCAACTTTGCCTCAGTCCAGGATCTGTGTGCCACAGAGGACCATGGCTGTGAGCAGCTGTGCGTGAACATACCGGGTTCCTACGTCTGCCACTGCTACAGTGGCTACACCCTGGCCGAGGATGGGAAGCGATGTGCAGGTAGGTGTCTCTTCAGTCCTGTGTGCTGAGGAAGGAAGGACACATAGAAGTAGGAAAGAGCAGGAGAGCACGGGTATTAATGAAGTAGTCGGTTCTATGCTCTAGTTTTAGGCAGAATTTGAACCTGAAACACTTCATTTTTGCTTGAGGTCAGTATTTGCTCATTCTGGATCCTCCACATAAAGCATGCTTGTGATAGTCTATGTCAATAAAATTGCCTGTTACTTCACTGCTTGGAAAGGGCAGAGTAGATCTGGAGCATAGTCTCGGGGCCTAGCTATATAGCTCATGTGTTATATATGAAATGTATTTGGTGATGGACATGGGTGTTTAGTACTTCAAACACACTGGTGGCCTTATCCCTTCTTTTGGACCTGAAGCTCAGTGAAAGGCCCAACTGTCTGTATTGACATCATGGTCACAGAAAATAAAAAGCTTCAAACATAAAAGCCAAGGGAAGGGTCTCTAGGAAGTGCTTGGAGTTGCAAGCAAACATTCCCAGTTGAACACCCTCCCAACTTGGCTTCTCCACACTAAGCAATCAGGTGAGATGGGTGTAGTTTTCCTTAGCCCTTGCAGAGCAAGCCAGCAAACCCCTAGTACGTATGCAGCACCTTTCTGATTAGCTCTAATACCTTTGCCTGGTCTCATTCAATCATTCATCATTAGAGCAGGAAATAGTAGGTGAATAGCAGGTGTTAGGAAGCTGAACTGAAGTGAACCTAGATTTCTGACCAAATTTTGCTTTTCTGTTCTGTATCCCATTGCTTTCAGAGACCATGTTGTCACCTTTCAATCCTTGTTTCCTTCCACAGAATATGTTTATTAATTTGCATTTCAAATGCATAATTTCCAGAATGCCCTGATTATTAGCTAGGGATATGAGAGAGGGGGAGACAAAAAAAAACGTGGTCATCTGCTATGTGCATGGGAGGAATGAGAGCATTGTGACTTTGTTTTTACACACTGGTGTAAAACTGATGGGTTTGAAAGCTACCTTCACCAGAGATCTGAGAATGGAACTGGTTTACTGAGCCTTAGGGCTAGTTATTGGGGCTGGGGGCATTAGTTTATTGGTGGTGACCATGACAGAGTGGCAGAGTAGTCTGTTGACACATCACCAAAAACAAGCTAACACATAACCACTGATTCTTACTATTTTGTTTAATTAATTCTTAGTGTACACCTAATATTATTTAAAGGATAAGAAAATTACTGTTATTAATTCATTATATTTCTACCAGCGCCCCCTAGAAATGTCTACTAGTCTGTGTTGAACAAGAAATGATGTGTTTAGTTTTGTCACCTGTTTTCTGCTCCTTTCTGTTGTTAAATAACTAGAAGCTTTGTGAACTGAGAAATTCAAGATAAAGGAGGTGGAGAATTGGGGGGGTGGAGAATGGGGGGTGGAGAATGGGGCTTTTGTAAGGAATGACAAGGGATAAGTGTCAAGGAGTCAGGAACACAGTTCTGATTGGCTAAGCACTTGTGGGAGTCACAGGAGATAGATGAGCAGGAGAGGAGCTCATGGGACATTGGGAAACTAGAGAGTGGTGGGGAACCTAGTCCTCTCTGTATTACCAAATAATTGCCTAATTGTTCTAGCATAGTAGAGAATCATTGTGTCTCTTGGGATTCTGCTGTAAGTTTGGAATTTGGCATTTGCTGAAGAACAGAAAGAATGAGCAAGAACATGCTGTAGCTGCCAGAAGTGGTGCTGGGCTTTATTCATCTGAGATGGGTGTTTGCCCCGATGATGCTTATGAGCATATGAGAATGTCCTGGGTTGGGAATGTGGTGGTTCAGCCGTTAGAGGCTAGGCTCACAACGAAAATGCCAAGAATGTCTTGCCTGTATTAGGCAGTCAAGCCGAAGAATGGCAAGCCAAGAGAAAGTGTATCCTCAAATGACCTGGGTCTCATCCCTCTGATGGTCCTGGCATTACCCTCCTCACAACACTCGTTTACAGCATTGACCAAGCCACTCTGTGGGAAGCAGACATGAGATGAGCAGGCAGAGCTCTGTGGCCAGTAGCCTCAGTGAAGGAGTCAAAATTCTCATAAGTCAGTTGTTGTAATAAGTTTCCCGGCCCGTTTTGGGCCGAGAGGTTTGTGACTTGGTGCGCGCAGCGGCGGTTTGGAACCTGGTTCACAGCGGCTTTGTCCCCCAAAGAAATGAATCACACGCTTATGTCCTTTAAACTGTTTGGCCCATGTCTTATGCACATTACTAGCTAGCTCTTTTATCTTAATTTAACTCATTTTTATTAATCTATCCACCACGTGGCCCAGCCTGTGGTGGCTCACCTTATTTCTTACATGTCTGTCTTCTTCGGGGGTCGGATAGAGACTGACTTAATTCTACCCTTTCCTACCTGCCTGCCCTCTGATTCTCCACCCACTTCTATGGTGCTGTGCATAGGCCAAAACAGTCCTTTATTTACATCATACAGCAGAGAACATTCCACCACATCAGTTGCTGCTCATGAGGCTGTGTTGAGAACCCAGTGAATCATAGAGCCCAGGGAGGACAGAGATAGAGAAGAGAGACATCTGAGGAGCTAGGGTAGAAGATCTGCAGATGGAAGGAAGAGTAGCCATTGGACAGATGAGCACGCAAGAGTCTAGATGATGGGCAGTGATGGTACAGAGGTGGACGTGTTTTCTAAAGAGAGATGTCACAGGGACATTTCATTAGAAGCTACACAACAGCTAACAAAGACACCATTCTCAAAGGTGGAGACTCCAGGCGCCACAAAATACCACAAGACAAAAGCAAACAAAATAACCTCATAATGTTTTAAGTGAGATTACAATTACACTTCATGGCTATCCTGGGGTTGGGCATACCTGAAATTTCATGACTTTGATCTTCTAAGACTCTGAGAATGATACAGCAGTGACAGAAGAGAGGTGAGCATGGGTTCAAGGACAGGTAGCCTGGAGTTCACGAGACAAGGCAAGGACATGTCAGAGAGAGCAGGAAGTAGACCAGTGTGGACGAGGACGCTTAGGAAGCCAAGAATGCAGGCAGGAAGCAGCAGCACGCTCCCCCTTGCTCGTTTCACTGTCCATTTAGGATTTTTCAGTTTAAATGTCTATGTGTCTTTACTTGTTTTGAAGGCATCTGGATCTTCAAGCCTTACCTATCAGTTCCCAGTGAAGCACATTTTTATCTCATTGTAATCCACAATGAGGAACCATAACACCTACTACATAGGATTAGAGAAGATGAGCTATTTGAGTAAAGTTCCTGGTGTGCACTCGGCCTGGGTCATGACTGAAAGCAACCATGACCATCATTTCCTGCCTACTGAAATGTGGAGTGAGAAGTAGATGGAAGACTGAGCCTTTACGCTCAGCTACATACAGAAATCAGGAAGAACTAAGGGCAAGAAAAATGTCTGTGAACGATTGTCTAAGGCTGTAGAGGGGAGGGAGAGGGGAATATGTGAAGAATTGTAGAATATGGCGGAGAGAGAAGCTCCAGTTGGTGTTCTGGTATTGTGACAAAGTATCATGGCAAATGTCCATCTCAGTCTCTATTGCTTTGCACTGAAGCTCTGTGTGTCTCTGAGGACACCGAAGTGCTTTCTCACACGTTGGGCAGAGCCTGGATGTGGCAGGGCTCACTTGGACTCTGGAACTTCAGCACTCTGTGATCTGTCTAGGCAAGGGATGACATCCGGGAGTTACTGTGTTCTTTCCACATATGAAGGAGCACAGAGACTCCAGACAGAGATAGCACAGGGGATTTTCTTGGCCTGGGTGAGGATCTGGAACAGTGGAGGTGCTGCTCACTTGGAGAGGAGCTCCATACATCTGCCCCTAACCTTGGCCTTCCTTTTCACAAATACAATTTTGCAACTAAGGAAGTTATGTAACTAATCCAAAATATTTGGTGAAGAGTGCCAGAGCCCAGTGAACTAGAACTTTCTGAACCTTAAAGCTCTTTGAGGGTCACATGACTAGAAATGGTTTCTTCACATTCAGCTGCAGAGTAGTGCCCTGGGCTGCCATCCATAGGTGGCTTGACAGTGAGTCAGTGATGGCACTGAAACCTTGAGATTTTATAGACAGTCACTGAGTCCTGCCTTCCCTTAGTTCAGACAGATGTGGACACAGAGAACAAGACAGCATGAGAATCAAGGCCTGGGAGAAGCTCACCTCCAAAAGTGGCCTGTGACTGGCTAAGTGATGGAAAATGCCATTTAAAAAGGGATCTCCTACACTGCTCATTGAGTTGTGTGGGTGTGGTGGCATATACTTGTAATCTAAGCACTCAAGAAGCCTTGCTACAAGTACCAGGCCAGAATAGTGTACATTCTGAGACTCTGTCCCTGCCATAAAACCCTAAACAAACCACGTCACCCCCAAACATCTACATATATACAAATGTTTTATTTAAAAATTGTTTTGTTTAAGGGGGCTGGAGAGATGGCTCAGAGGTTAAGAGCACTGACTGTTCTTCCAGAGGTCCTGAGTTCAATTCCCAGCAACCACATGGTGGCTCACAGCCATCTATGACAACATCTGGTACCCTCTTCTGTATACTGCATACATAATAAATGAAAAAAATTGTTTTGTTTAAAAACAAGTATATATTTAATAACAGTTATACTTAGTAACACTTTTAAAATGTTAAATAGGCTTATTTGGACAGTATGATATTTAAAATCTTTGTTGTATAAAAATTCCCATGACATGTCCGATTTTTCAGTTTGGAGTTCTTTAAGTTGGCACAGGATTTGAAAAATAATCTAGGGTCAGAATCTTTATTGTTATTAATGAAAAATATCTTTCAGTCTATTATATTTATAATAGCATGAAATTGCTGTTTTATAATTTTGATCAGCACATAGCCTCAGGTTTCTTCAAAGCTGTTGACTTAATTTTTATGGCAGGTCCAGTATATTTTTGCTTTTTAAAAGAAGTTATTAAAATTTAGCATGCATTAAAATCCCCTGGAGGCTTGTTAACACAGATTCCAGGCTCCCATCCCCAGAATTTCTGATTCCACTTGCCTAGGGAAGGGCCTGAGAATTGATACTCTGGGCAAGTTGTTTATATCAAACAATTGTTGATATAAACACTTCACAGACCACACCTTGACAATATACCACATGATCATTGGAAGGACAAAGGTGTTCAAGAGCACACAGTTCTACCACAGTGGCTTTCTACACATACATCAGGGTGAGGCATACACAGATAGTCTAATACGCCACAGTCATATAAAACCCCAGAGTTCCTTAGAGGAAAGGAACTCTTGATTTATCAAGAATTGGTTATGAGCCAGGCCTGGTGATGCATGCTTTTAATCCCAGCACTTGAAATGCAGAGGCAAGAAAATCCCTGAGAGTTTGAGACCAGCCTGGCCTACAAACTGAGTTCCAGGACAGCCAGGGCTTATTACACAGAGAAACTCCATCTCAAAAAAAGGAGAAGGAGGAGGAGGAAGAGGAGGAGGAGGAAAGAGACAATTGGTTATGTGTCATTCAGCTTAAAAAGTTGTTTTCGGGGCTGGAGAGATGGCTCAGCGGTTAAGAGCATGTCTGCTCTTCCAGAGGACCCGGGTTCGATTCCCAGCACCCACATGGCAGCTAACAACTGTCTGTAGTTCCAAGCAAACACCAAGGCAAATAAATAAATAAATAAATAAATAAATAAATAAATAAATAAAGTTTTTTAAAAAAAAGTTGTTTTCTTCCATAGTGTTTGAAAGAGGGATTATACCTTATGACGTGAAAAAAGAAATTCAAAAGAATGAAGAATTAGAACTGTTAATAGAGGTGAAATTACAAAAACTGTTCTTCCAGCTGGAGGCTGATGATCCCTAGAAGCGAAAGGTTGCACACAGCAGAGTTGTTGTTCTGTAAAGGCCTTAGCTTCCCCTCTGCATCCTTTAGTTACCATGTCCGATGTGCTATTGTCTCCTCCAAGCATGATTTTGCTTGTGAGAAACTGTAACTGCAGACCGGTGTATAGTTTGTGGTACAGCACTTGCCTAGCATGCACAAGGTTCTGGGTTCAGTCTCTAGTACAGAAATAATAGCAAAAAATTATGTGTGTATTCTTTCTTCAGATTTCATTTCCTTGCTCTTATCTGAACTTTTTTAACAATTGTGCATCTTAAAACACTCTAGACAGAAATTTCTTTTCATTATTTATTTATTTATTTGTTGTTGTTTTAAGATGAGGTCTCACTGTGTAAGCCTGGCTAGCCTGAGATTTCAGAGATCTGCCTGCCTCCCCTTCTGAGTACTGGGATTAAAAGTGTACACCCCACACCCATAGACACTTCTTTTTAAGAAAGTTGCCATCTATCTAGATCTGTCACTTGTGTGTAACAAGAATTCTTACTTCTCATTTTGGAACTCTGCTTTAGAAAAAAGTTACAATCACTATACATATACAGCTTTGAGATCTGCTTTCTAAAATTTTACCATTTGTTATTTCTGGGGTTGAAGCATGCATGTGGCCCTGCACACATGTGGAGTGTGGAGAGGACAATTTACGGATTAGGTTTTCTCCTTCCACCTTCACATGGACTTGGGACTCAGACTCTGGTCCTCAGGGTTGCACAGCCACATCCTAGTTACGGAGCAATCTTGCCTGCCTGAGATCCAAGTTTTTCACCAGATTTTGTATCTCTCTGTACAATGAGGTATCATAATTATGTTAATGCCTCTCTGACACTCCAATGGACTCCAGGTTTGCTTCCGCAGTCCCCAGGTCCACTTCCCCAGTCCCCGGGTCTGCTTCCACAATTCCTGGGTCTGCTTCCCCAGTCCCCGGGTCCTGCTTCCACAATCCCAAACTGCCTCCATCTTAGGTCTCCATCTTAGTGCTATACTTTCTGATGCTCTTCGCAACTCCCTGAAGTCAGTCTTGATTTCTCCCCCTCTGGATTCATCTCTAATTCAGCAGGAATCCCATTAGCCCCACTTTCCACATATACCTAGGGATTTATTTCCTAAGGCTGTCTAGCAAAGCACCCTAAATTGGGGTGATTTCAAGCAACAGCAATATTGAAAATACAGGAAACTAGAAATCTGAATCAAGGTGCTAGCTAGCAAGGCCACACAATCTGTGAAATGTACACAGCATGAGGGCTTCCTGGCCTCTAATCTTCTCTTCACATAGTGCTCTCCTTTTTAAAAACTGAGTGTGTGTGTGTGTGTGTGTGTGTGTGTGTGTGTGTGTGTAAATCAGAGGACAGTTTGTGGGTAAACTCTCATGTTCCATTTTGTGAGATGAGATTTCTGTACTTCCAGGCTAGCTGGCCTTGGAGCTTCCTACCATAGGAGCTGAGGTTGCCCATGCGATCCACCATACCCATCACCATATAGGTTCTAGGAAGTGAACTCAGAGCCGTATGCATGGCATGGTTAGTTGCGCACTGAGCCATATTCCTGGGTACTCCTCTTCATCAGTCACACTGGATTAGGGCTGGCCACGTGTCTTCATCGTAGCCTTATTACCTCTGTAAAGGGCATTTCTAAATAAAGCTATGGACACCAGTTTTGAGGTTGATAGACCACTATATGCTTGAAGCCCACATGTCCCACATGTCTCCTTACCAATCTGCTTTCATCTCTTCCTGCTCTGCGCTGGCCCTGTTGCTGGTCCTGCAGCAGAACGCTTGTCCCCCAGCTCCTGGCCCTTTCATCTACCCTCTTGGCCTGGGATGCTCACTCCTGGTGGCCTGGTGGCTGGTACCTCAATTACAGCCCAACCTTTTTGGAGAATCCTTTTGTGACCACCTCCATCACTCCCAGCATCCTTCCCTGACAGGTCCCACTCACCTTGGTTTCCTCCAGAACGTTCTCCATCTTCTAGTAGACTGTGTTTCTGATGACTTATCTGTTACCACCACCACCAATGTTGACGCCTGGAGGCTGGGTGGGTCTCTTTTGTTGTTTACTCTGCCTCTAGCATCTAAACCAGGGCCTGGTTGGTAGTTAATACTCACTTAATGTTTACGGAACTAATGAGATATAAACCAGTATGTTTTTTCATGAATTACTAAAGAATTTATCCTTAATATAAGTTCATCTTATTTTCTACTGTATATATATTTGTTCACTGTAACTGATGCTACAATAAATATCTTATTGCAGATAAATAATTTCTCTACTTTTCAATCATTTCCTTAAGTCAGATTTACAAGGTAAAGCTATCAAATTGCTTCCGTACAGATTCTTATCAATGAGTGATGCTGTTCAGGATTTATATGATACATTGTTTGTGCTGTTCTTTCGGCCTTGGGTTTTCTTCTGTTTGTTGTTTGGTTTTACGTGTGCTCTATCACCGAGCCACACCTGAGGTTGGCATTAGGTTTCATTTCATCTCTGTTTTTTCTGGTTCAGTATGTATATATGTGCCTTGTGATAATTTTTATTTTCATTTTTCTGATATTTAAATATAATTGTCCATATATTCCTTATCTTTTGGAATCAAAGTCTAATCTTCTTTTAAAAATCTTGTTTTTTTTGTTTTTTAGGGGTATCTTGGAGTGGTGTTTATCCATACTATTTGCAGAGGATGACAATATTAACTCAAGTTATATTTGTTATAGGTATTCTAGCATTCTAATTAAAATGTATGTTGTTTTCTGCAGCTGTGGACTACTGTGCCTCAGAAAATCATGGATGTGAACATGAGTGTGTAAATGCTGAAAGTTCCTACCTGTGCCAGTGCCATGAGGGGTTTGTTCTGAACTCGGATAAGAAAACATGCACAAGTAAGATACACAGTTACACACAGTGCAATTGCATTGCTGTGGGCACTGTGAACATAGAACTCTCTCAAGTATAGATTATCACTTATTAAGTCATGGGGCTTTGCCTTTGTTCCTCTGTTGGCCTTTCTAAATTGTCCTAAGACTGTGGCTCACTTGGTCCCCACATCCCCAGTCACGATGTCTGAAGGCATCATTTATTGGAGACTCGGTGTAGATGTGCCCCAGCATCTGCTTACCACGCTAACAGTCAATCAGTGTCCTACATGCTGCCTCATCATGTCTGTGGCTGACATTGCAACAGGGCCTGAAGAGTATTTTCACTGAAGCATTGTGGCTTGTGGGATCAGCTCTGACTCCACATGAGGACCACAGAATTGCTGAGCCAAGGGACTGAATGTGGTTTCTTGAGGGTGGGCAGGTGAACTGCTCAAATTTTCTTTATCCTGTTTAATTCAATTTGATTTTTGCTGTATACAAAAACATTGAAAGTAATTTGAACCCCTAAAACTGGAACACAAAATCTATAAACTAAAAAAGGTGATTGCCAGTTTTATAAAAGACACCAGAAGTATTCTTTTAAATATAAAGTTGCAAAGGAACACTTCAGGGCTTTGTGGGTAGATTATTACCTTTTGATACAGAGGAAAGGTAACTTGAGGGAGGCCTGCTTCTGAAGTATTAGGGCCCACTGATATTTTAGTGATGTTCAATAACAATTAAGAGTAAAATGAGGCATCTCTGCAATACTCACCAATGAGAAAATAGGATTTTAATTTATAAAAAGTTTGTCTTCCACCTTTCAAAAGTACAGCCAGTATGTACTGCTGTACATGTTTTCAAAAGTATCCTTCCTATTTCTTTTTCTTCAGTCCCTTAATATCAACAGCTTAAAACCCCAGAGGCAGAGCATGTTCCATCAAAAACCAAGTAGTAGAGTCCCAGCCATGAGCCAGTACAAGTAAAGGAGGAAAAGTCTGTGGATGTGCACAGGCCTTAGCTGGGTTTTTTTTTTTAAAAAAAAAAAACTTTATTTATTTATTTATTTATTTGCCTTGGTGTTTGCCTGGAACTGGAACTACAGACAGTTGTTAGCTGCCATGTGGGTGCTGAGAATCGAACCCGGGTCCTCTGGAAGAGCAGACGGTGCTCTTAACCGCTGAGCCATCTCTCCAGCCCCCCTTAGCTGGGTTTTAAAATGAGCCGTCATCCCCACACAAAGCGGTGGAGATGGGGATGCTAAGGGAAGGAAAGCTGTGCTACGCTGGGATCACCTCCGCGTCCAGCACCTATCTAATGGATTTTCGTATGGAGGGAATTGGTGGTTGACTAGGATGCTCCACTCCCAAGCTCCCCTCCTTTCTGTACAAGACTTGAGCAGTTCTCAGCGAGGTGCTGTCCACCTTTTCCTACCCCACACCCAAGAAACCACATTCTAAACTATGAAACAACAGTCAGGTTGTTACTGTGGCTGGGAACTGTGTCCAGTGAGTCAGCGTCCCCATCAAGGGGGACCCTGTGCTCCTGGCTCAGTCGCAGCATCTCTGCTTTTCTCTGGGTGATCTTGGGCAAACCTCATGCTGCAATCTCCTCAACAGGAGATGATGATTCACACTATCATCTTGAAGACTAAAGGAGATCATTTATAGAAATGAATTATCAAATAACCAGGTGCTAATTAAATTTTTATAAATGATACTGGGCTCTGGGGAGGTGGCCAAGTTGGTGAGGTGACTGCTGTACCAGCAATGAAGTCTGAATCTCTGGCACCCTGTAAGAAAGGTTGCACACCGAGGAGGTGGAAACAGGAAGTCCCCTCCCTGGCCGACCAGTCAAATGGATGCGTGAACTCCAGGTTCAGAGAAAGATGCTGACTCAATCAGATGGAAAGCAATTGAAGAAGATGCACAATGTTGACCTCTGACCTCCACACACGTGTATATGCACATTCATATACACTTGTACACATGTACCCACATGAACACACTACCACAAATACTGGCCTCAAAGAATTTCAGTATTAATGAGTATGTATCATATGTCTGGACTAAGCATAAAAGTACATATAAACCCAAGAGTTCTGTTGAAAGTTGTGGGAACACAAATCCTGCCTCCAGAGCAGCTGAGTTACAACAGCAGAACATATGTAACCCAGGGCCCATGAGTGATGCAGACAGACTGTACTAGAGCAGGTGAACACACTGACTGCCCCATGGTCAGAGAAATGGGGGAAACATTTCTCTGGAGGAGTCCTGAGTCACCCCTCACTGCCTCAGCAGACCCGAGTGACACAGACAAGGAGGTCTGAGCTCTGCTGTCACATCCTGAAGTAGAAACTGCAGTATGGGGGCCTGAGAGAGGCTGGCTGGAAGTCAGGGCAGGGTTCCTCCAGCTGGGAGGTCTCACCAGCTAGGCTGGAAGCCAGCAGCTCATCTATCTTCAGGCCATGTTAGAGGCAAGACTGTAAAGCTGGCCAGCCCAGTGTGTGGGCAGAGAAGAACGCTGGGAAAGCTGTGGCCAGCAGGCCAGCAGCACTAGGGTAAACCGCCCCCTAGAAAGGCCACCTTCCCACCATCCAGGGGAGTGGACAGGAGCCAGCTGGGAAAGCCTGACTAGAAAAGAGATGCTCTGAGTACTTAGAAAATGGTGAGGGAAGAAAGTCGAGTTCTACTTGTACAAATACAACACTGGAGTGTCCTGTCTACAGGAAGGAGCGAGAAACAAGTCAGTAGCAAGGACAGACCCTTGGGGACAAGCCAGGCGGCTGCCTGGCAGACGCCTTGTTAGTGACTTTTGAGGTGTCACAATCCTGGTCACCTGACCACTGCTCTCATACTGGAAGAAAAAAATTCCAGTTCTTACACACTTTCAAAATATTAGTCTCAAAAAACTCAGTTCTTGGTTTGTTTTGTTTTTTTTACTTTTTTAAAAAAATATGTATTTATTTATTTTATGTGAATTGGTGCTTTGACTGCATGTATAACTGTGTAAGGTGTCAGATCTTGGAATTACAGACAGTTGTTAGCTACCATGTGGATGCTGGGAATTGAACTCAGGTCCTCTGGAAGAACATTCAGTGCTCTTAACCGCTGAGCCATCTCTCCTGCCCCAAAACTCAGTTCTTTACATTTCCTACCCTATTTTTAAAAGATTTATTTTTCTTTTAAAAATATTTATATGTGTATGGGAGTAGGGGTTATTCTATGCACATGTGAGCACAAGTGTCCACAGAGTCCGAAAGATGGTGTTAGACTCTATGGAACTGGAATTATAGGGGATAGTGAACCACTGGGTATAGGTGCTGGGAACCAAAGCTGAGTCCTCTACAACAACTGTATGCACTTATAACTGCTGAGTCGGGTCTCTAAAGTATACTTAAAACTAAATTCAATTAGTAGCTGTACACTTTTTGTCTGTAGAAAGTATTCTAGTCAAGATATGACTAATGTGTGATTGGGCCAAAATGTGCCATGTCTTGAGTAAGTCAACAGAGAGTATCCAAAAGCATCCCCACAGCAGTGTGTGGCAGTACACACCTGTAACCCCAGGACTGGGGATGCAAAGGCAGGGGCATCGCTGCAGGTTTGAGGCCAACCTGGTGTGTAATAAATTTCAAGCCATCCAGGCTCTCTAGAAAGACCTGGTCTTTGGTGATCACATCTTTAACCCCAGTACACAGGAGGCAGAAGAATGAGGATCTCTGAGTTTAAAGCTAGCCTGACCTACATTGCAAGTTCCAGAACAGCCAGGGCTGCACAGAGAGACCCTGTCTCAAAAAAACAAAAAATGAAAATCAGAACCAAACACATAAATAATCACTTCTGGCTAAGATCAAGTATAAAAACATAGAACCAAAGAAGCACTCCCCCCCTCTTAGAACAATCGTTTCCCAAATCAGCTGAACACCTCCCAGTGAGGAGAAGAGAAAAACACTCAGTCTCGGTTAGCAAACACATTGGTTGGGATTTTTGTATTATTATTGCTGTAACAAACATATATAACATCAAATTGTCACTATAGGAATGGAGAGATAACAGCCATTAGGACCACTGGCTGTTTTTCCAGAGGATCCCATCTTGATTTCCAGTATCCACATGGTGGCTTACAACCATCTGTAACTCTAGTTCAAAGGCATTCAACACTCTCTTCTGAACTCCCAGGACACCAAGTTTGTACATGGTGCACAGACATGCATGCACACAAAGTACACATGAGGTACTACTCTATTAGGAGAAGTAACAATAATCATATATTCATTCAACCATATTTATTCAGTATCTGCTATTTGCTAGATACAGTTGTACACAGGGCTTATATCTTATATATAGAACTTTCTTTGTGTTGGGGCAGGGTAAGAGAAAAAGAAGAAAAATAGCTGGGTGGTGGTGATATATACTTTTAATTCCAGCACTCAGAAGCAGAGGCAGAGGGATTTCTATGAGTACAAGGCCAATCTAGTGTACAGTGCTATTTCCAGATCATCCAGGGCTACATTGAGAAACTCTGTCTTGAAAAAACCAGAAGGAAGGAAGGAAGGAAAAAGTGACTGTTAATCAAAGGCTTGAAAGAGACAGGATGGAGACAGTCTTAACACAGGGAGTGTAGCACCAATACAAACACTCTGGGAGCAGGAACTGTGAAGCACAGCAATGTTGAAGGCAGCTGGAAGCCTGTAGGACTAGAACAGAAAGGCTGTCGTTAACTGTGAGCATTTGATTCCAAGCCCACTCCCATTATTCCTCCCTAAGTCTTGTCTTAGTTACTGTTCTGTTGCTGTGATGAAACACATGACCAAGGCAACTTTTAAAAGGAAACATTTCATGGGGGTCTTGCTTACAGTTTCAACGAGTTAGCCCACGGTCATCATAGTGGAGGATGTGGGACGTAGGCAAACATGGTGCTGGGGCAGTACCTGAGAGCTCACATCTGATCTGCATGTTGGCAGCCGAGAAAGAACAAGACTAGACCTGGCATAGACTTTGAAACCTCAAAGCCCACCCTCAGTGACACACCTCCCCCAGGAAGGCCGCACCTCCTAGTCCTTCCCAAACACTTCCACTAACTGCTTGTGCCTATGGAGGCCATTCTCATTCAAACTGCCACAGGTCTCAAACTCACTTTGTGTGCAAGCACAGAAGGTGGGGTGGGGTGACATGTCTGTGTGAGGGTATGTGCACCTCAGTCAGATCTCCTGGAGCTAGTGTGATGGGTTGTTGTGACCCATCCAACCTAAGTTCTGGGAATTGAACCTGGCATCTTTGTAAAAGCAGCATGTTATTTAACCACTGAGCATCTCTCCAGCCTTACTTTGGGTTTTTAGTAGTGACATCTTTGGTTATATATAGTATTCTTAGCCATGTTCACTGATGATTTCTTTTCAAATCTCTGAATACCTCCTACACTGTTCTTTTTTCTATATTATTTGTTATTTTCCATGGCAACTAGTTTTGTAATTGTGAAAGCATATATTTTTATTACAAAAGTAAAATGGGTTTACTGTAGACAACTGATTCTTCCAGAAATGAAGTTATATAAAATAAAACCATCTATACTCCATTGGCCAGAAATAAGTATTGTTGTAAAAAGTTCTGGCCTGAACTTTCAGTCCTAGTCTCAAGGTTCAGCCCACAGACCCACAGAATCACAGTATCACACAGACGCTTCTATTACTTTTACGCTGATTGACCTAGGCCCCAGGCATATAATTTGCTAGCACTTGCTTTC